>CM021106.1:120100555-120275693 GCA_007115665.2 Sequoiadendron giganteum | reverse complement strand
CCTCTCTCTCTCCCACTCTCCCTTTACCTCTCTCTCACTCACACACACACACACACATGCACACACTCACCTCTATCTCGTCTACTATAAGGGTTCAGGGGACAATTATAGAATTAGGATAGAGGGTAAAGACAAAGAGGGATAAAATAAATATACAAAGAAAACCATATTTCACATAACATGCTCGCGTTTTAATGCGAGCACGTGTTGTACTCCACTAAAATGGTAAAAAATTGTATATACCCATGATTTCAAGGCCCATAGTCTACATATTCCCCTAGTTTTGCGTGTGCTTTGACAAAAAATGGATTTTTGATGATGTGAAGTGTGCAAGCATGTTTTTCACATTCCATCACCTTTTCCATGATCTTTCTACCACCTTTGCATGAAATAGCCGATTTTCCACGTTGAAAGACATATAATATCAATTGAAGTTTGAATTCCATTGAAAACTGATATAAAATTGAAGTTTGGAGGGGAACAAACTTTTGAACAAGTCAAATTGTTGTGGAGTTTGAAGAAAGAAGAAGCTAAGGCTACATAATTCGGTTGAACTCCTCCACTTGGAAGTCTATTTTTTTAGGTATCTGAAGTCTTTACAATTTTTCTTTCATTTTATTATGGATTGCTTTCATTTTTGTTTGTCATTATAACCTTTGGTTGTCAATGGACATTTTAAATTACCATTATATACATAGTTATATACACTTTCCAATTGCTATTTTAAACTTGATGCATAACATCTACCAGGATCCAAAAATAATCAAGGGTACTTCTCACCCTAAACTAAATTAAAGAAGATAAAAAAAAAACTCAATCATATTTTCATCAAAACATTAGAACTTGGTTTCAACTGTTTTTCAGACTCAAAAAAAGAGATTAACCATCATAAAATTGATTGTAACATAGCATAAAGTTGATTAGAAACTTGGAACCATTCACCAAAATTCATCCTTTAATACAACTCCAAGCCTCTCCCATTCCTCTGAAAGGTCCAAACACCTTCCAATACCTCTGCACAAACTGATGCAGTACAAAGGAAGAAATCAACACCTTTCTTGACACACTTATTCAACTATATTTCCCTTCACAAAAAATTGATTTGTATAATCAAATTAGCATTAAGAGTTCCCAATTCCTTTTAAGGACCTTCAAAGCACCTTGAAAATCTTGAAAATAACTGATTACAATCAACTAGGTTCCTCAAAACATCAACCAATGATTATGTCATTTAGAAGTTGTCTTAAATCTTCCATAATTGCACCATTGTTTACAAACACAAAATATAATTCTTAAGGAAAAACCAAAGCATTCTTTTCTTAATAAATCTTTGTTTGAGTTAGTACAAAAAAAATGAAACCTTTCAGAAGTATGCCCTTACACACAAACTTAGTTCCTTTGTTCACTATTGACATTACTAGTAGCCAAGCATCTGCAAATTGTCACATGTATCTCCCAAACCAAGGCATCTAACAAGATTAAAAAGGCCTAATGGACCAATCCCAACACTCCTCCAAGCTGGACAACAAACATAAACACTATTTCCCACATTTCACCCTTGGAATCTAGTTACTATGCAAAACCAATTTTGGGCCCATAACTCCAAAACTTTCCAAAACACCAAGAAAATAAAAGAATGATTCTAGCACCCATTTTAGAGTTGCAAGACATACCTTAACCCATCACATGACTCCTTTGGGACAACTTTAAGAAAGCTGACCTTTTCACTATTTTAGGCCTCCAAGTAGGCCAATTTTACTAAGGAACTACCCTCAGATCCTCACACCAGACTTCTAAACCCCAAAAAACTCTTTAATTAGGTCTCAAAACAAGATATTTTATAGGTCTTAGGACCTTACCCGCTCAACTAGGCTTCCAATACAAAACCCCCCATTTTTCAATGCAAAGAGGGAGGGTTTATATAAAATCCTATACCCGGGCCTTCCCAGACAATTCCAAAAAATCAAGCATCTTCAAAATACCCTGAACAAGGTCAAAAGTTCATTACATAAACCACTCCTTCAACACTTTTTTCAAAATCACTCCTTGGTTTCCTCAAATTCTCATGGAAAAGTGCTTGTTTCAGCCTAAGAATCCCATCCTATTGTCATTAGTTTCATTCCAAGGCATGTTCAACAATATAAGACCACACTCTAACAATTTACATGCCATTGCACTGAGAAAAAATTCATAACAGTAGGTGGGATGGTCATTTCATAATTAAATCCTACTCAAACCCTTGACTAGCTTCAAATGAGCAATTTTAGAAAATTGTCAATTGCTCCCTTCAAACATACTATCGAGCCAATGGAGGTTGTTTAAACCTTTTGCAATGAAAACCAACTCCCCCCAGTGCCTATAACTAAGAAACAACGTGCCTTTGAAATCTCATATAACCGGTACATGGAAAATGTCTTTAATGACCCTGTCACAACTTGAAGATACCCAAAATTGAATCAAATTTCAAAATGGAAGCATAGATTGTCAAGGTGCTCCTACACCACAAACTTATCAAACACTCACAATGCCAATCACTCATTAGTTTTTAGAATCACCATCATGGTTATTTACTTATAGTTAGAAATGTGCTCTGGCTAGCCTAGTGCTTCCATAGTTTGTACACATTTGTCTACATGTTAGGTTAACTTTTATACATGATGATTGTAAGTATTATTTAAATGAAGCCTTCAATGCAATATATTTTTCAATTAACTTGAATGGATACATTTTTTAGGAACTAGTATTTGTCTCATTACGATGGTACACATAAAATTATCTGCCATGCCAAAGAAAAAGACAAAGAGGAAACTAACAAACGAAGAGAACAAAACCTTGAAAGGAAAGGAGAGAGTTCGAGTGGTGGCATATCGTGAAAATAAGAAATTAGAAATGATTGATGAAAATAAATCGATTGTAGAGGAACCTCAACCCTAGAAAAGAGAATGGGAATTCGCAGCACAACAAGCACGAATACGAAAGCATCGTCGTAAGATAGATTTAGATACCATAGTTTTAGAAACACCCTCTATGACAAGTGAATATGAAGGGACAACATTAAGAACAAGTGCATATGGAGGGACACCATATAGCACAAGTGAATATTAATGGACACCATCTACTGCAAGTGAATATGGAGGAACACCATGTACCAAAAGTGAATATTGTTGGACACCATCCAACATATCTCAAGTTGTGAGTACATCATCACTTGAAATTGATGAAGAAGGTATGCCATCATCCCCATGTGAACCTAAAGGTATGTCTTCTTCTCCACCCTCGATCGAAGGTATGCAATCTAGCCCACCTCAATTATATATTGATGAAATTCCTAATGTTGAGATGTATGTACCTAGGAGAACACCACCAAGAATTTTGTGTAGAAAGCCAAAGTATTTGATTAATATTGATGATGATATTTTGCAGCACATGGAAGGTAATATTTCAACATGCACTAGAAGATATGCTGATAAGATTTGGGAATGATTCTTTGAAAGGTTAAATGAGACTGCAAGATGTCAACTATTTGTTGAAATGATGTGGGGTGTAAAGTATAGGAACATCATGAAGACTCTTGGGTTGAGAACATCGAATGCATCGAGTGAAGAAACTATTGTGAAGAATCTAATGGATTCTTATGAGAGTGTGGGTAAGACCTCACTGTTAAAGGATAGTAATGTCACCAAACGTGTCATTACATCGACTTTGGTAAGTTGTCAAACAAAGAGAGCTTGCCTAATTAAAAAGACTAGTGAACAAACGAGAATTAGTAGATTTTTTTTGTCAAGAACCATTCAAAGGTGACAAAGAATTGAGGGAAATGATACAAATGAATTATGGGCATTCTTAGGGAGACTGTCACGAAAAGATAAATAAATTGTCAAAGCCTTGAGAACACTAATTGAAGAGTATTGGAAGAATAACACAAGGCCATCTCTAAATCAAAGGGATGCGGTAAGAAGGAGAATCGATAGTTGGAATCGTGAGCCACATCCAAAGCATTTTTTGGATATGACTCAAACCCAATTTTTTCAGAAATTTGAAAATGATTATCCTCAAATTAGTATTTCTCAAAGATTTTTTGAACTACTTAAACCTTTTTATGTCAAGATAAATCACACACGCACTACTTTTTGTTGTAGACTACTTATTGAATTTTCTAACCATTATGATGTTTATCGTTCTATATGTTTAGATTTGCATACTAACGATGTTTTGCAGGATTGTGGCATAGAAGACCCACCAAAATCTTCAAGAGAGTTCTTCTCAAAAAAAAAAAGTGAAATAGAGGATGGCCAGATATTCTATAGGACAACATGCTTAGATGGTTCATGCGAGCGTTGTGGTTGCTTCCAACGTATGCTAGTATGTCGACATATGGAAAGCACAGATGAGGTGGGACAAAAACTAGTAGAGTTCAAGAAGTATAAAACAATGGCATATGCTACAAAATATGGGTCTCAAGAAAAAATATTACCAAAGAGAGAGTAGCGAAAAAGATTTCTAAGTTTTTTTCTAAGGGTTAAAAAGATCTATTGAACAAAGGAAATAACTAATCAATGAGCATTGTTTGAATGAAAAATATTACCAAAGAGAGAGTAGCCAAATCAAGCACCACCACCATCAAGAGGAGACACAAGAATTTGATAAGGGGAAAAAACAAGAAAAAACCCCAATATTATGAATGGAGGCAAAATGCCTAAGAATGATACAAAGAGAGAGAGAGCTTCAACCTTAGCTTGCATGCTTGAATAATGAAGAATGAGAGGAGAGGCACCTCAATAAGTAGAGGTGAGAAGGAGGAGTTAGAATGTAACTCCCAACTCAATGAATGCCACCATTCATCTATGTGTGTGCAAAGTGTCACCTCTTAAGGAGGTGGTTACAAATATTCCTTAATAAAGGAATTAAAAAATAAGTCATCCTCACACATGTGTGAGAATACAAAAAGACAAAAGACTTGTAGGGATTCCTTTGGAATATTCCTACAAGTTACTAAATAATTACAAATAAAGAATAACCTTTACCAAGTAAAGATTAATCTTCTAACATCCCCCCTTAAGCTTTACTTGGGGAGGTTACATCAAATCCTCCAATGGGTTGTAATCCAAGATTTTTACAATGAAAGAGAAATTTATCTTTACAAAGAGCTTTGGTGAAAATATCTGCAACTTGATCTTCTCCTTTACAATACAAAAGAGAAATTTTCTTGTCTTCAATTATCTCTCTAATGAAGTGATGTTGAAGAGCAATGTGCTTGGTCCTTGCATGAAAAATTAGATTCTTGGCCAAAGCAATAGCACTTTGATTATCATAATATAAAGGAGTAGGACCCTTTTGAGGTAGACCCAAGCCTTCAGGTAATTTGCTTAACCATAGTGCTTCTTTGGATGCATTAGTACTACCTTTATATCCAACTTTTGTAGAACAATGAGACTTGATAATAATCACAATATTATTTTCACTATGCTTAACATCACTCATCAAAATTTTAGAACTAGAAATGATAATTAAATCATCAACATATAAAAATAATAATCACATTTTCACTATGCTTAATATATAACTTTGGATCATTTTTACTTCTAATGAAACCATGAAATAGAAAGAAAGCATAGCCCAAATTATAAAATGTCAATATATAGACATAGAAATAATAGATCTAGGTTTCCTCTCACTACATCATTGTATTGTAAAGGGAAATTGTATCAAGATTAATAATAAAGGACATTGAAAAATTGGTCCTAAAGATGGTTTTTAAAAAAAAACCATAATGCCTTCAATAAAATAATGAAACATAAAAGTTTCAAGAAATTGATCCCCATCAATTAAGAAAATAGATCTAAGTTCATCATAAATAATTAAGTGCATACCATAAAAGTGGATGGAAATATTTTCCATGGGTCCGAAAAAAAAACTCCAATGAGACTTGATAAAATATATGATTGATTATAGATAGGGCTCCCTATGCAACATTACTGCAAATGCGACTAGCGCAAAAAATATATATGTAAAGGCTCCATTGAGACTTGATAAAGTGATAAATTTGCAAAAAAATATATAGATGGAATAAAGCCATCAAGAAGACAAAATTTACCAATAAGGAACAATATTAGATTAATGAGACACAATAAAATATCAAATTCCCTTTATCAAAACAACATAAATGTAGTTGAGAAGGAAACACTAGGTTTGTTTTAAATATTTTAATAGATCAAAAATCCACAAATCAAGCCACCTTAAGTTATAAAAGTTAATATTAAGAAAAAATTGTGATGGAATAATGAGAAATGCATACTATGAAGTGAACGATTATTAAGTATAAATAAGACATTAAGACAATATTCATGCATTCATGACTACATGAATATCCCTTTTTCATATTCCAAATATAATTGAGTAAAACAAGTACACTATTATTGGTTTGATCAAGTCCAATAATAAAGTACTTGTGAAGTTATTTAGAAACAAACTTTTTATGTGTTATAACATGTTGAGATGCACCTGAATCAATAACCCATTCAAAAAGGTTTACAAACATTAAAACTACATGTAAAAGCATGTCTAGATTGATTACCATTGTTATGAAACTGTTGATTATTTTGATTCATAGGATTTTTCTCATTTTTCTTTTTAAAACAAGTATTTTTCCAATGACCATCCTTATTACAATAAGTGCAATGTGGTCTCTTAGAAGAGTTAAACTCTCTATAATAATTTCCATTATTATAATGGGATTTGGAATTATAATGTTGTTGTTTAAAATGAGATTTAAAATTTTGCTTATGATTAGACAAAAATGCATATTCATTAGACTTAAGAGTACCAAATTGAATTAACTTAGCCTCTTCTTGTCTTAATAAATCACGAAAAATATCATAAGTTAATTGAGTAGCTAAAGAAGGAATAGCAAATTGAGCATGGATATTAGTAATGAATTGTTGAAATTGCCTAGGAAGACACTTTTCAATAATCAGATGAATTAATCTAAGATTGTCTAATTTTACTCCTAAACCATGCAATTGATTATTTAAAGCATCAAATTTCAATAAAAATTCATCCATAGATTTAAAATTAGAATACCTCAAATCTTCAAGTTGATCTTGAGTTTTAATTTTTCTTGATTCATTTGAACTATCATAAATGGTTTTGAGTTTGTCCCATGCTTCATATGCTATTGTACATGTCCCAATATGAACATAAAGTTCAGGTGACATGGAGATACCTATGAGGCCAAGGGCTTCCTCATTTTTAAGATTCCATTTTTTGATTTCATCTTTAGATGCAGACGAACCTGGTTTAGATTTAGGATCTGTAGCTACATCTAAAAGGTGTTTTAAATGAAAAATAAAAGAGATATGAGTTTTCCAAGAATGATAGTCAGAAGAATTTAATTTAATTTCAAGAATTAAAGTTGACATTGTAACTAAATTTAAGTACAAAATTAACTTTACTAAAAGAAATACTCTACAACACTAATTAAGCTTAACAAAAAAATTAGTCCTCTTTTTTTTACTAAAATTAACCTCTTAAAAAAAATGCCTAAAAATAAAATAAATTTCTTTAAACTAAAAAAAACTCTATGAAAACTATACAAAATATATAACTATATATATAAATAATAGATTTTTAAAGAAAACAATTATTAAAAACTATGGAAAGAATTATTTTTCAAAAAAACATTTGAAAATTTAAAAATAAAACTTAAAAATACCTTAAGAAGAAAATTGATTTTAAAAAAGTTGAATGAAAGATAAAAAGGAATACCTTTATACATATATTTAAATAAAAGCTTGTTAAAAGAAAATATGAAAGTAACCGTGCCTTTTTAAGAGGCTAAAAAAAAATTCCTTACGGTAAAATATAAAAGCGTAGATATGAGAATTTTAAAAAAAACTTATACTTTGAAGAAGATTTGGGTGAGAATGGGCGGGCCTTTCTTCTTAAAAAAAACTTTTCAAAAACTGGGCGATAAGACAATCACGAGGTTGAGATAAGAGAGGTGTAAGTAAAAGAAGCCGACCACCAAGGGCACGACGAAACACAGAGAAGGCCGAGGGAGGAGTGGGGCAAGCAAAGGCGGAGGGGAGCCAACAATAGCGGGTAAAGGCAGAGGTTAAGGATGCAACAGAGCTGCGAGGAAGGAGGCAGAGGTCCGTGATTTAAACTACGGCGACAGATTCCTTATTTTTTAAACAATACAGGGTGAAGCCCTTGAAAATAAGATTAGGGTATTTATTAATTTAGTTTTGACAAAAAAAAATTGATTTTTATTTATTTATTTCTAAACTAGAATAAGGGTTAAAGCCCCTGATTTTTTTAAAGAAATTTTTAACAGATTTAAAAAAAGCAGATTAGTTTTTTTATTTAAAAAAATTCTGATCTATGCTAGATTTCTAAAAAAAATTGATTATTTTTACAAAATACAAAATAAAGTGATATTTTTACAGATTTGTACAAAACTAATGATTTTTAAGAAATGAAAATTATAACATGCAAATAAGGGATTTAAAAAAACTTCAACTATGACCCTTTATTTGAGGGTTTCTAAAAATTGCAAAAGATTAAATATGCATGCAAAATAAATAGATCTGAAAAATAATAAAAACTTGGAAATCTTTAAATAAAGAATCCTGCACAAGGGTTAGAAAGAAAAAAATATTAAACAAGAGACAAGATTAAGCTTTTAGCTCTTCTCCTCTTCTCTTAGAGTGTCTCCAATAGTGTGCTTTTTAAATCTCGTAAACCTTCAACAATGTAGCTCACAAAAGATTAGTAATACCAAGCTCTGATACCATGAAAGGAAAAATAAATTGAACGAAGGAAATAACTAATCAATGAGCATTGTTTGAAGGAAAAATATTACCAAAGAGAGAGTAGCCAAATCAAGCACCACCACCATCAAGAGGAGACACAAGAATTTGATAAGGGGAAAAAACAAGAAAAAACCCCAATATTATGAATGGAGGCAAAATGCCTAAGAATGATACAAAGAGAGAGAGAGAGCTTCAGCCTTAGCTTGCATGCTTGAATAATGAAGAATGAGAGGAGAGGCACCTCAATAAGTAGAGGTGAGAAGGAGGAGTTAGAATGTAACTCCCAACTCAATGAATGCCACCATTCATCTATGTGTGTGCAAAGTGTCACCTCTTAAGGAGGTGGTTACAAATATTCCTTAATGAAGGAATTAAAAAATAAGTCATCCTCACACATGTGTGAGAAGACAAAAAGACAAAGGACTTGTAGGGATTCCTTTGGAATATTCCTACAAGTTACTAAATAATTACAAATAAAGAATAACCTTTACCAAGTAAAGATTAATCTTCTAACATGCACATAGCATTTATTCATGCATTTGATAGTACAAATGAGAAAAGGAAGGTATTGAGGGAGTACCACTTTTACATTAGTGATGATTGCACAAATTCTCCAAAGTTCGTGCAAGGTTGATTCTAGATGTTCTATAGTGGTTTGGCTCAGAGGGGCATATAATACGATCAACATATAATATAGTTTGATAACTGTGCATCACAATTCAAGAACTCACATATTTTCTACTAGTTGTGTAGGATGCATGTCATTAAGGTGTTCAACATATGTGGAACTTTTGTGAGGCTGGACATGGAAAGGGGGAGCATGTATGAAAAGAGCATTAGCATGAGAAGAGTTAAAGTATAAAGACAATGCAAAGTTGATAGATGCAAAATCAATCGTCAAGTGGTGTAATGCTTTGATGGGTCCAAGTAATGAAGGTACATCTTCAGTTCATAGATTTTTTTGGTTGATGGATGATACTAACATTGCATCATATGAATATTGTTGTACACTAATAGGATCGAGTGAGGAACACTCTTTCCTTAGCTCAAATGCAGGTTCATGGAGTATTGATACACGAAAGATGGCATGATTTTTTTCTTCATGTACAATTTAAGCCTAGAATGATTGTGAGTCATGGGAGTGGGTTGAAAAATGGTTCACAAGTTATCTTAGCCCACTTCACATGTATCGCCCTTCGACGACATTGGAACTGACACAGATGGAATCATCGATCGACTTTGACCTCGTATCAGATCTAGTTCAACCAAGTAATATATCTATTTTCTTAGTTGTTGAAATTCCATATTGTTATCTTACTTTGTACTGTATTTGTAATGTTGACAAATTTCAAGAGATGGGTATGTGCAGGATCATCATGGAAAAAATAGGCCCTTAAGTGGCAATAAAAAGACAAAAAATCAGAGCTAGACAACTTGACATAAAAATTTGAATAAGTTATCTATATTATTTCAAAAGAATGTAAACAAAGAATCTCTAGAAAATTGAATTTAGTTTCTAAACTACTAGACCTTTATTTAAAAAAAATAAATCTATTTGGTGAAAATTTGAAATTTCAATGTAGTAGTATTTAAATTTCAGGGTAAAAATAAGAAGTAGGTGTCTATCTGACCACCCTAACCACAATAAAATGATAATATTTTTTTATAATGTTTTAGATATAAGTAGAGGACTCATGTCCCAATGTGATGCATATTTTTTATAATATTTTTCAAAGTAAATAATTAATTATGAATTTTTTATTAAAAGTTTTAAAAAATATAAAAACTCGTCTGTCTAACCATCTTAACTTAGTCAAAAATTCATGAAATTCATTTTTTTTTTAAATCCTATATTATGCAAAGCATATAATGTGACACATGTTTTGGATTCAAAAAATGTGATACCATTTGAAAGTTATAGATTTTTTCACTCAGCCTATCAATAAGGACTTTATTGATAATTCTAATACAAAATGAATAATAAATATTTATTAAATTCAAAGTAAAGAATAATTTATATTGGTAGAAAGCTGAGAATATCCTCTAAAAACCCTTTTCGTTTCATCAATTTTTGGTTAAAAAAAATTCGTCAGCCACATGGGCCATTATATGGCTTATATATCGCCACTTTTTGGCCCATCATGATCCTGCACATACCCAGATTTTTTGCACATATCAATGCAGGGCATGTTTATGCAGTTATTGTAGATGAAGACAATGAAGAGGGAACCGACTATTACTTTTTTCATTGTGTTGAGACCAAAAAAATTTGGAGGCCCCAATTATAGATAGAGAAATCATCGAATACCCTATAGGCTCAGTTGTGGTTACTAGAACATGGCTTAGAAGGTACCCACATTCAAGTATTAAACATTGGCTATTTCAGGAATTTGACATGCATCGTAAGATTCTTCATTACTCAAACCTTGTCGTGGCATCCAATGTTAATTTGACCAAATATGGGGGTAGACCTCTGTACAAGATGTTATGGAAGGTCCGTGAGTCTAACCATGAGGCAATACTTGACACAATAAAGAGTAGAGCAGACCCGGATGGTTTGTTGGATTAATTTGTAAGTATATGCACATTGGTTCTTATTAATGTATACTTGTGTGCACATTAATTTGTTTTATTCCAATTCTATCATGTTCTTTTACAGTGATTGGTGTCCCCTTGCAAAAAATGCAGATATATGACCCATCCAAGAGAATGTCAGCCATAAAAGCAATGCAACATCTATAAGTGTCTTCCATCTATTTTTATTTCATTTCCATTTTGGATGCTCTTTTTTTTTCTCTTTTACTTTGCATATTTGTAAGTAAACTACTAAAAATTGATTGATCTTTCGTTGCAGAAAATGTTGATTTAAGAGCCATCAAAGAGAATCTCAGCCAAAAAAGTAATGCAACATCCTTATTCTGATGATCTTGACAAATCTCAATTTTGATTTCAAGTCATTATAAAAGAGTGTGTGAAGCTTAGCGAGGGAATCTCAAGTTACTCATTTGAAGTTAACCTCATAATGAGCACCTATGATGTAGACATTTAAAGAGAATCTTGAATGTATGAGTGACATTGTAAAAGATCTGTAAGAATGAAGTGCCTGAGACATTGTAATAACATTTAATTACATTGTTGACATATACTCAAATATTCTAAGGTTTGAGTTCATGTTTGGTGTAGTAGCACCTTGTTCTGTAAATGCGTTGAATAGAAAAATTTGCAAACTTTGAATTTTGAAATGTAAACAATGTGAAAAAGGTCAAATAAAGGTCATGTAAACAATTTGCAACTTTTTTTTTACAACTCGTGTGACCAAGAGGAATATTCCAACATGTCTTAATATGTATGTTTATGCTAGGCATGGTCCTCTTTCGCACCAAAACATGTAGAATCGCTCTGAGCTATGTTCCACCAGATCGATCCCTTAAGAGTCCAAAGTGCAAAATGGCTGCAAAATTCAGCATGCTATTACTTGGATACCATGACACTTAGAAATTTCTCATCTCATCCTACAAGATCATGTTGGACCCCTCTAGAAAAACCTCTCGGTTCTGGCTATCTCAGAGTGATTTTCTCATGGCGGCGAACTTTCACTTGATAGAAAAAATGTCAAATTCAAGTTGTGCAAAATTGCAAAGTGGTGCAACGTTCACTCTGCAACTCATGTGACCAAAATAACTACCCCAAAGCATCCAAAGAGGCATTTTTACACTAGTTATGGACCAATTTTTCTCCAAAATACATGGAATCGCTCTGAGATATGTTCCATCGGATCGATCCCTTAAGGGTCCAAAGTGCAAAATGGCTGAAAACTTCAGTAGGCTATTACTTGGATATCGTGACACTTACAAACTTCTCGTCTAATCCTACAAGATCATGTTGGACCCCTCTAAAAAAACCTCTCTTATTTTTGGCTATCTCCGAGTAGTTTTCTCGTGGCGGCGAATTTTCACTTGATGGAAAAAGTGTCAAATTCAAGCTGTGCAAAGTTGCAAAGTGGTGTAACTTTTTCTCTGCAACTCGTGTGACCAAACTAATTGCTCCAACACATCCAAATAGGTATTTTTACACTATGCATGGTCTTGTTTTCCACCAAAACACGTGGAATCGCTCTGAGCTATGTTCCACTGGATCGATCCCTTGAGGGTCCAAAGTGCAAAATGGCTGCAAACTTCAGTATGCTATGAATCGAATATCATAATGCCTAGAAACTTCTCACCTAATCCCATAGGATTGCGTTGAGTCCCTCTACAAAAACCTCTCTTGGTTTTGGCTATCTCGGAGTTATTTTCTCGTGGTGGCGGATTTTCACTTGATGGAAAAAACATCAAATTCAAGCAGTGCAAAGTTGCAAAGTGGTGCAAATTTTATTCTATAACTTGTGTGACCAAGAGGACTGTTCCAAGATATCTGAATAGGTATTTTTATGCTAGGCATGGTCCTCTTTCATATCGAAACATGTGGAATCGCTCTAAGCTATGTTCCATCGGATCGATCCCTTAAAGGTCCAAAGTGCAAAATGGCTACAAACTTTAGCATGCTATTATTTGGATACTATTACACTTATAAATTTCTTGTTTAATCCTATAGGAAGGCGTTGGACCCCTCTAAAAAAACCTCTTTTGGTTTTGGCTATCTCATAGTGGTTTTCTTGTTGCGGCGGATTTTCACTTGATGGAAAAAGTGTCAAATTCAAGCTGTGCAAAGTTTCAACATGGTGCAACTTTCGCTTTGCAACTTGTGTGACCAAACTAATTGCTCGAAGGCATCCAAATAGGTATTTTTATGCTAGGCATGGTCTTTTTTTGTACCGAAACACATGGAATTTCTCTAAGCTACGTTCCACCGGATCAATCCCTTGAGGGTCCAAAGTGCAAAATGGCTGCAAACTTTAAGATGCCATTACTCGGATATCATGACTCTTAGAAACTTCTCATCTAATTCTATAGGATTGCATCGATCCCCTCTACAAAATCCTCTCTTGGTTTTGGCTATGTCAGAGTGATTTTTTCGTGGTGGCAGATTTTCACTTAATGGAAAAAGCATCAAATTTAAGGAGTGCAAAGTTGCAAAGTGGTGCAATTTTTGTTCTACAACTTGTGTGACCAAGCAGACTATTCCACAACATCTGAATAGGTATTTTTATGCTAGGCATTGTCCTCTTTCATACTGAAACACGTGGAATCACTCTGAGCTATGTTCCACCAGATCGATCCCTGAAGGGTTCAAATTGCAAAATGGTTGCAAACTTTAGCATGCTATTACTTGGATACCGTTACACTTAGAAACTTTTTGTTGGGACCTGCTAGAAAAACCTCTCTTGTTTTTTGCTATCTTAGAGTGGTTTTCTCGTTGTGGCGGATTTTCACTGGATGGAAAAAGTGTCAAATTCAAGCTGTGCAAAGTTGCAAAGAGGTGCAACTTTCGCTTTGCAACTCGTATGACCAAACTAACCGTTCCAATACATACGAATAGGTTTTTTAATGCTAGGAATGGTCTTTTTTGTACTGAAACACGTGGAATTGCTCCGAGCTACTTTCCACCGGATCGATCCCTTAAGGCTCCAAAGTGCAAAATGGCTGCAAACTGTAGCATGCTATTACTCGGATATCATGATTCTTAGAAACTTCTCATCTAATCTTATAGGATTTTGTTGAGCCCCTCTACCAAAACCTCTCTCGGTTTTGTCTCTCTCGGAGTGGTTTTCCCATGGTGGCGGATTTTCAGTTGATGGAAAAAGCATCAAATGCAAGCGGTGCAAAGTTGCAAAGTGGTGCAACTTTCATTCTACAACTTGTGTGACCAGGCAAATTGTTCCAACATGTCCAAATATGTATTTTTGCACTAAGCATGGTCCTCTTTTGCACCAAAAAATTGAAATCGCTCTAAGCTATGTTCCATCGGATTGATCCCTTATGTTGGAGGAGTCTAAAGTTACAAATTGGTAAGTTGCTTACAGAAACAAATTTGAAATGCAATGGTTACTTGTTTTGAAAGTTGGTTTTTAGTTAGTTGAGGGCATGGATCAGTTAGAAAAGGGTGTAAAACACTATGTAAATCCTTGAGAGGCTTGAATGGAGGTTGTTGATGAACTTTTGGAGAAGATAAGATAAGAATTATTCACACTGTTGTCTATTTTTTAGATTTCTTATACAAACTTGTTGATCCCGTACTTGGTATGACCTCTAGCTTCCTGTACAGTCCTAAGACTAACATGGATTGAAAGAGGGCTGAGTTCACAAGAATCCACCTCTCATGATAATGAATGGCCCACTTAGCACTCATTGCATGTACGTGATGCTCATAGAGGTGAGGCACTAGACCTTCCCAGGAGGTCACCCATCCTAGTACTACTCCAACTCAAGTTCTTAACCACAAAGTTTTTGCCCCAAGGTTAAGACCACTTAGATTGCAATCCCATTTGCAAAACCTTCAACAAGTGTTGTTCCTTATGAAACATTCCTTATAGAGCCCCTTTAGCTCATCAATTGATAAGTAGGAGGTATTTTCTACAATGTGTCAAATTGTGATATTGCTATCAGGATTCAATTGTGTAGTTTTCAAGTATAAAAGAGAATAAGAAGGGAAGATTAGGGTAATCAATTTGTGGACTTATTTTTATTATTGAATTACCTAGTGTGGGATTGGTCTATATGAGAAAAAAATTATAATATGGGAGCATACGTTTCAAAAATATAATCCAGAAAGGACTAAAAGTTAGATGCATGAGTACAAAGTATTGATCAGGAAAGACATCCCAATTGTCAAGGCCTATATATTAATGATAGGAAGATTTATATTCAAAGCTAGCATGTGATTTTAATTGATTAATTAGAAACAACTATTATATTTATTTATCAAATTTTCATTATGAAATTAATATTTGAATTATATTTCATATTTAAAATTTATTTCATTTATAATTTGGGGACTCTATTATCTATCTTAATAATATTGGATGACAACCTTTTCCAATCCAATAATAAATAAATAAATAATCTATTGATCCAGAGCTCGAGTCATTACAGTGGTATTAGAGTGAATGAACCTGCTAGCCTTTGGGTATTGCAACAAATTGACTTTCTATTAGAAGCATGGCAACTGATGATAGTGGTTGGCATTACTCAAGAAGGATGAACATCTTAAAGAAATTTGCGGAAAACGGGACAAGTAACCTTCTTGTGGACTTAGGGTTGTAATATTTGATCTACAACATGTTCCACCATTTCTTTAGTAGGATCAAGAACACACATAATGAAGGTGTGTTTGCAGCCATGAAAGATTATGGTTCAAAGTATCCAGAAGAGTGATGTTTTATCTTGACCACCCATATCTATACCATGGTTTGTTTGGAAACAAGGATGGGTTCTCTCTTCATCGGCATATACATTATTCCTCGATGTGTTCACATTAGTGTTACAAGACTTGGACTCGCCTCAGACTTGACAAGCCAATTTTTGACTTTGACTCGGGCTCGGAGCCCAAACTCGACAAATAGGAAAACCTAAGAAATTCAAAGTCTTTTAAGGATTTAAAACTTGTTTCATGCACCATTTAATAAATAAACCTTAAAGACACAATATCATCATCAAATAGAAATTAGTATGATCCCATACACAAACATACATCAATCACATAAGTATAAGCATCAATAAAAGATATTTGTATTAACATAGAAATTACCTTGAATACACATAACTCATAACTATTGAACCATCAATTTAGAATACAAATATGGATAGGCATCGATAAAAGATATTTATATTAACTAAATATCCATGTAGGCATACATCAATATATGTCGATATAAGTATGAAATATATGTACAAAATAGCCATATAGGCTTACGAGAATACCATATCTAGGCATACAATGTCAAATGTGTCCAATATAAAATATGTACAAAACTGCCATGTAGGCATACAACAAAGGACTCTGGAATCAAAATTCATTGCTCTCCATGCCCTAGACATAAAATCTTTCCCTTTCCTTTTTGCTCAGATGGTGATAGGTTTGTCACTCATTTTTGTTGCACTTGTGGAGTGCTCCTACTACTCCTCCTAGGGTTTAGTTCATGGTGAAGTTTTAACTGTTACAATAAGAAGTAAAGACATGAATATATAGCAATTACATTATAAAAATTATATATTTGAAAAAATAATCACTTACAGCCATCTCACGATCTCTCTCCATGAGGGAAATATCCTCACACTCATGCTCAGGCATGCTCAAGCCCTTTATAAACCATACAAATAGAAATTAAACTACATGAATCAATAATGGTTTGATTTTTCACTAACTAACATCTATAACAACAAATGTAAATGTAAATTTACTAATTTTCCTCATAACTCTTCTCTCAGAACCATCGAGGATTGTATATCAGATGTCACACCAATATCCATTGCCCTCGTCACATTCAGAGGTGTATCATCTTGCAACAACTGAAAATAAAACAACAAAATATTCAACGTAATCAACGATGTGCATATAAACTACACAAATCTATTAAGTACTTGATTCATTAGTTAAGCTCTTTATTCTATTACCTGTGTGAAGGTTTGAGTAAATCCACCGCCACTGGGAAGTGTTCCATCAAAACCTCCAATATTAATCTGTTCAACATCCAAAATCGCATATTAAATTACCATTTGCAAAACAATGCTATTAGCATGCAATAAATTTATAATTTTTTACTAGTTACATACACTAGCGATAGGTGTACTACAAAAATAGGTTGGTGGGGGGCTGGTGTATCCAGTCTCAACATTGTGACCTTGCAATTTTTTTAAAATAATAAACCATTTTAGTTAATCTTGCATTTCAAAATTGAAATTTAATAAATTAAATTCAATGAACACATGCACTAACTTTTACATGACTATCAATGCCATATGCCTCATGCAAAATGTTAGTTGCCCTCTCCATCTCCATAGCTGCAAATGGATCCTGCATACCAGTCTCCTGAGTGTTGGTGGGGTCATATGAACAAGTAGCCCCGCAAGATTGACACACATGTGTTCAAAGGTCACCACTCGAAGATTCCCCTAGATGGTGTTGTAGAATAGGGCTAGTATGATGGATGAAACTCTTGATCAAAGTGTTGATTGCTTGCAATGTCTCTACATCAACACTTTCCTTTGTGATGAATGGCATAACAACGTGCTCATGAGGTGGCATAGCGAGAGCTCGTTTACCTTGCCGTGTAGGATCTGGTTGTGCACTAGGTGTATCCTAAGCTAACCCCCCACCTCTCTCCTAGAAATCCCTCATATCAAAATAATTTGGGATTTTTTTCAATATGAACTCACTGTACAGTTTCCTAAGGAAATATTCTGGGACCTCACAATTGTTGCACGATGGGTAATCGAAGACCATGTACCACGTATCATAAAACTGGTCCCTAATCTGTTGGTGGTGGCACCAATGGATAAGAAACCTCTTTGCATTGAGGGTAAGATTTTGATTTGTGCGTGGGTCGGTGAATAACGAGCACAAATCACCTTTTGTAATATTTAAATCCTTCACATCCTTGTATGATAGTTTATTTTCATAATAATCCATAGCCATTGCCTCCGATCTTGCCATCCAGTTATTTGTTTGCTAATTGAATCTACATTTTTTAACATATCTTTTAATGAATTTGCTAGGGTCATTCTTTCTGTGGTTGAACCATTTGGATCACTCAACATACTGATCAAATCCTCAATTCTCTTTCTGTTGTTCCCAATTTCACTCATTAGATTTTGTTGAGTGCCAAGAGGAGGTTGATGTTGTGGTCGATTTTGATCTTGAGGATTTTCTTCGTCTTCTTGTTTAGGATTTTGAGGGTTTTTAGGTTGATTTGCATCTCCTAAAAATTCAAACAAATAGATATAAAATTCAACCTAAAACTAACTAATTCAAAACAAAAACCATAGAGTCCTTACCTCTCACAGCTTCTTGTCATCGTGGCACCATTGTTGCAAAGAAATAGAGATTGTTGGTGAAGAAATTTGTTGAAATTTTCCTCCTAGAACGCGAGTGCGAAATTGTGGTGGTTTTGGCCGTGGCTGCAAAAAAAAACCAATCGAAATCCGAATGAGAGATTTGCATTTCTTTTTTTACTTTTAAAATTCAATAATGCGAGCACGTTATAATGTTCTTGCATTATTGGTTTGTAGTTGCCAAGCCTTAGGCTCGGCATAACGAGCCATAACGCGAGCGCATTATAATGTGCTTGCCTTATGGTTTTCCAAAGTTTTTTTTAGGGGGTGTCCATAGAATTGCTACCCATTTCCATGAACTCGCCCAAAGGTTTATGTCCATTTACTTTACAAGTATACACATTGATACCATATATTTCCATTGTAGTGTTTTTAATCTCCTTGAATAAACATTGTATAAATTCAATTAAACTGTAGTCACATTTTGTTGGAGTGAAAATGACACTGAGAGGTGGGGGGGGGGCAATCAATGTCTTAACATATTTTAACATTTTTCAGAAAATAAACCATAGCACATATTTGTTCTCAATATTTCAATGATAAGTACATTCATGAGTTGAATGCAATCATTCATAAACTGAAATGAGAAATGCAATTGCTAAAAAATGAACAATAAAACATTCTCACAGTAAAGCAGTGAAACCACAAATGAACAATGAGACACAAGATTTTCTGAGTGGAAAACCCTCCTAGGGTAGAAAAACCACTCCTAAACTGCTTCCATATTGGCTTGTATTTTCAAATCACTATATACAATGCCTTACAGGCTAATTTTTGAACAACAAATCAAGGAGCACCAACCCCTCATTTAGATAAACCAACCCCTCATTTAGAGACACCAATCTCAAGGAGCACCAACCCCTTTTCAGATTACATAATAACAATAACATAGAGGATCTCTTTGTTTTCTAGATAAGCTCATAGAACTCCACACCATTAATCTATCTTGAATACCCTAAAGATTCAAAACAATGAATCCCTAAAATATTAAATAAACTAAGTTTACATCTTTGCTCTGAATCATATTTTTTCTTTTTGATAGAGCAACAAGTTACATTCTCAACTACATCAACATATCACAGTGATGAAACACTATATATATATATCTTTTAAAAAGAATAGATATGTTGGAAGAAACATGAGTCTTTAATAATGTCCTTTATAAAAGAATATTTTTCCCAACTGATTGCTGGAACCATTTTAATTTAGGCACCATATAATAAATAGAATAACTTGAGCATATTCTATTTTGTAACTGAAGAGCATATAGCCATTTTTGAAACCAAACATAAGGAATGCATTTTTCCAAAATGCAAGATTACCCATATGCCAGATATGGAAAAAATCAAACATAATGATAAAAACCCTCACTGTAAAGAATGTTGATCACCATTATCAAATAATCACTATTGTTCAAAGACCAAAGATCTCCAAAAAAAACTGACAAGTATATGAAGGTTTTCGACACAAATGACTTTAATCAAAGTCATTCATTTTGCAATAAGGCCCAATTTAATTATGACTTTATTCTAAGTTATTTACCAATGAAAGTTAGCCATTTTAAACAATAGTGCCCAAAAGAAACCCGATAAGGAGTATAATTATTTCTATCAAATTCTTAAGGAAAACCGATAGGGTTTACTTAATTTTCAAAGCCGACTCCTTTATGTCTGTAAGAGAGATAATAGTAAATACCATAATGTCCAAACCAGTATTGCCTTCGAGCCATAAACATTACCTTCACATAGATATGCCAAAATATAAAAGCAATGATCACCTTTAGATGTCGATATGATATCAAGCCAATCTAAAACATATGAACATGATGAAGACTTCATATATGCCAATCATTTTGTCCTAGCTAGTGACACCAAGATAATGTGAAAGAGCCATGAAGATATGAAATGACAAAACCAACTGAAGAGTGTATAGTAACCTCATATACCAATGATGCCAAATGAAATATCAAACTCGAGTGCCAAAGAGAGAATTAATATAATTCCAACCCAATATACCATGTATCAAATAATGTATCATAACTATTGACACTAATGAATTATGAGACAACCATGAAGATAAATAGAATGAAAATTTCCCATGAAGACATAATCAAATGAATCTTGTCAATAATACCATGATCAACCTGATAATGAACAATTGCAACAATATACCTGTTGTGCAATAAAGAAGGGCCAACCTATCAAAATGAAACCAGCTATTCCATGATCAACCTAAGTCTTGTCAAGATAACAATATCATTTATCACATAAGCTAATGAATGACCTATCATAATGAACACCATATGAATAACCTATACCAAGCCTTATCAACACTGTCAATCAAATATAGGCATAATCATCTGCAAATAAATAGCACTCATAAATTTGTACTAGAAGCAACATGAGTAATGAACATGAAAAACTTGAATCATCATGAACATGAATACTAATAACAAATCCTCTGAAAGATTATCTGAGATACCAAACTAAATTTTTCATCAAGGACAACCAAAGACAATTGAGAAGTCAACACATTCACCAATACAACATAATCCTTTGTACATTCAATATCACATATAATGTTTTTTTATTTTCCTTTTCCTTTATCTCCCTTAATTCCCATCATCATTCCTCCACTAATCACACAAATAAATAGACAATAATGTAGAGGAGAAAAATAAGTAAACAACTATGTAGGTAAGAAGAATTAATAAAGGAAACCTACCAAATACCATCATTAAATATTCCCCTTCTAAGATCTCATCATTAAACCTTGAGCCCTTATTCCATACTATTAAAGTGATGTATATCTCATAGTTAGAACATTTATGAATAGGAAGATTTAATGTGTTAAATTGATAACATATATATTATATATATATTTTTTAAAATATACTTCTTTTTTTATAGGTGAACACTTTTGACTGGAGCTATGAACCAATGAGGCCATATTCAGGGGACCTCATCCCTATAATTCTATCTCCATCCTCTCCTATCTACCTTCTTCTCATCATCCTCTTCCTCCTCTTCTCCTCTTCATTCTTCATTTCCTTCTCTTTGCCTCCTTTCTCTTCTCCTCTTCCTCGTCTCCTTCTTCTTTCATTTCTCCTCTCCCTCTCCTTACTTCTCCACTCCTCATACTTATCCTCCACCTCTGACCCTCATCTCCTCCTCACTCTCTCCTCCTCTTCTCCTCTTGTTCACCCCTGTACCTCATACTCCATCCTCCTTTCACCATGCCTCTCTCTGCCTTCTCCCCACATTGTCAATACCTTCAACCTCCTACCGCCACCATGCCTACCTCCTAACACTTTGGCCTCCTGTTGAATCTCCTCCTATCTTCGTATTCCTTCGTCACTGCTCCCAACACCTAAACTCTCATCGCCAGTCCTCACCTCACACTATGTGCTCTCCTTCCACCCTTGTAGATCCTTCCACGTCCATTCCTCCAAATTATGCTATCAACCTCCACTCGTATGCTGCACAACACTACCATTGTCGTCACGAACACATTCTCCACCATCTTCCAACAATCAATCCACCTCCCACACTCTGTGGGACTCGAAAGCCTAAAGCAATGTTTACCACTTCCGTGCAAATACTATTGCACTGTGGTGTCATCTCCCCTAAATAAAATATAATTCAATTGTTGCAAATAATTTTTTCATTTACTATTTACAAAAGTAATTAGAACTAAAATATATAGTAATTGGTATATTATTTGTCAAAGAAAAATATCCATATTTTCAAATAACATTATACATTAAATTAACATTTTACTTGTTGTACACGATACAAACCCCAATCCTAGTCCTACACAAACACAACAAAAAAACACATAGTTAGGTCCATATGCAAGATAAAACAAGGATTCCCCATGAAATCCAGTTACAAATACTCAAAATAGGAAAATGAAGAAATAAAACATGAAATACAAGTGAAATCCTAATAAAGTATGCAAAATCTTGATCCCATGGGAGAATTGGTGCCAATTCGCATGTCTAAATTGGCCCTTTCCCAACTCCTTTGTTGCAATATGATAGTTTGTGGATGATTGAATCTCCTTAATGAGATTTTGGCATAACCTAGCTATGAAATTATGAAAGTGATGAACACTTGAGGTGAAATGGACAAAATTAGCTCTCAATGTGAAGAGAATAACTTTGCTAAAATGGTGGATGGGGATGAAGTTGCATATAGTAAGTTGTAAAGAGCGAAAAATTCCATAAAAGCAATTTGACAATACTTAAAATAAGCTCCATTATATTCCAAATAAAGTCATCATTTCATTCATACATTCATCATAAAACAAGTTGATTACATACAATGACATAAAAGTCGAAAAGATATCTTCATTATAATTCAGTTTAGATCTTACAAGTGTTGAAATACACATTTCAAAGAATAAATACAAAGGATTATACATATCTAGTTCACAAATTCGAGACTTAGGCATTTAGTCGCCATAAGCTCCTCAATAAATACATCATGAATAATAAAGCATTAAAAAGAAGAATCAGTTAGTCAATCTTCTATCCATAAGCAAGTCTTCAAAAGAAGACGAGAACAAGATTCAAGCGCTTTTCTGCCCAACCTCGAACCTTACACTTTCCTAGAATTTCTTAGTCAATCAAGAAATACCCGACCCTGCATGAATTACTTAGCAAAAAGTAGTCTACGAGCAAGATGGAATCTGGTGCAAGCCTAGTACTACTAGTAATCCACAAGCATTTTAAGTTTTCTAATTCAGTTAAGAAAGAAGCAAGTTCGATACTAGGATATGGTAGAGAGCTCAAATAATCCATCTATTTCAATGGTACAATAATTACTTGGCCAAGTAAGATGTCATGCACGACAATAAAAAGTAGTTTTGGAAAAAGAAAAACTACACTCTCTATTTACCCGTATTCGGCACCCGTCCAGGAAGGTAACTTTCCCAAAAAACATCACATGCATAATTATCTATCATTCTTGCATGGTTCAAACAGTCAAACACAGTCTTTCACAATCTTTCAAAACATTAACTGAAAACAGTAATTAAAATGAAAATAGTTTATCAAACACCTCTTTTCATTGTTTCAATTCGCATAAAGACATAAAATCATCATTTATTCCAGTCATTTAAATAATCAGTATAGTCTCAAAAATGAAGGTGTATCTCCAGTATGTCAAAATGCATATAGAAATGTAAATTAAAAGAGCACACATTCAGTTGTTTCAAACTCTTATTTAATTTAAGTTATTTAAAATTCGTTTGGATAGTTTACAAAAATTGACTAAAACTCAAGTTAAGCATTTTGATTTAAGTTCATCCTATTTTCAGCATTTACATGTCCATTATCTATCAAATTTAATCCAACTGTTTTAAAATTATGAGTTTTGACAGTTTTCCTAAAAAGTGAAATTATCAAGTTTAAATTTTGTTTTTGATGTTTTTCTGTCAATAATTCCTTAAATTCTGTCAATTTGATTTAACAAATTTGTTTCAGCATGATTTCATTTTTCTCAATATTGTAAGTTAGATTCCAAGTTTAATATGTTTTTCTAATTTTTAGTTTATTGTTCTCGGAATGATCTTGGTCAGAATTTGTCTAATTCTCAGCATAATAAATAAGATTTATGTTTCAAATGTTTTCTTGAATTCTATAAATTAAAACTCAATTGAATTTTTCCTAACATGAAGATTTATCTATTGATTTTTATTTAATCTATATCTAAATTTTTGTCTATGATTTTGGAAATGAATACGATTTGTTTCAGTTTTCTGTTCTAACACAATGCAAGTATAATTTTTCTCTAACAGTTTAAATTCTGATAATCTTTCACATAATTTATTGAAATCAAATTAAAGATCTAATGTATAATTTAAATCTCAAATTCCTACCTGGTTATTCGTTTCCTGGAGTTGGTTATTTTGTAGATGTGTTGATCTTTCTTTCCAATGTTGTCTATGTTGTCTTGATGCCTGGTAAAATTAGATTTCTCTGCATCCTTTGTTTTCTCCTTGCTGTTCTTTGTATTTTCCCTACCATTCTTTGTATTTACCTTATTGTTCTTTTTTTTTCCTGTGCAGGTGTAGAAGGTGGAGGCTGCATGGTAAAGTGGATTCCCTTGCTGGCCTGTACACCTCTTATCTCCGTTTGGGTTCCCTGACAATTGTGTGGAATGGGGTGGATGAAGACTGGCCCGTACCTTATTCTTTTCCTGGGCCGCAGCTTATCCTATCTTCCTTGATGCTATGGCTGCATAGACTTCCAACTGCTATGGAGGAAATGGTGCAGTGGATGAGAACCTATGCATGGAGTGTGGAGAAGGGAGCTACATGGAGAGGGGTGATGGGAGGCTACAAAAGGAAATAAGCTTGTGCATGGAGAGGGAGACACCTCCTAGTCTTTGGCCACGCCTCCTCTAAACTATGTACCTTCCTCCCTACTGGCGTATGGAGGATGACTATAAAGGCATGTGAGGGGAGCCAAAATAAATAAGAGACTAGTTTCTATGCATGGGAACAACAGGTTTCAATGGTGCGAATGGAGAATCACCCAAAAAATAATAATGCTCTCAGTTGTATCCCTGAGTATGCAATTTCCAATTTTCTTCTCTGAGTGCCTCCATTCTCTCCCTTTCCATTTCAGATTTTCAACATATAGATTTTCTTCTTTCATGCATTCATGCATAATCCAGATCCATTAATCTCTCAATTTGATCTTTAGATCAAATTCATAACTCTTAGTTAAAGATATTTTTAAGATATTTACTTCTTTCAATTTAGCTGAATTGAATTTTTTATTGTAATTTTCAAATTCAAAATTTTGAACAAAATCTTATTCCATTTTACAATTTAACTAAATGTAAAATGAATCTATTTCTAAATATTAAAATCATTAATTATCACAATTTCATATTTAAATATCATTTAAATTTAAAAATAACTTTATTAAACTAAATTTAATCAAAGTCAAGTTTAAAACAATATTACCTTTAATTTTCAAAATTCAACTTCATATTTCCAATATAAGAATAAAATACTCAACAAACAAGTCTATCTTATTTAAATTACATTAAATTTCATAAATTTAACAAAATCATCTACGAAAACACATTTTTACAATTTTTTTTAAAAAATCACACCAAAACCAAATTTTTTGATTTGCAAACATAATATACGCACGAGACATATAAAATATCAATCTACGTGAGTGTGTGAGATCCCATGTATTCACACATGCCAATCAGCTAAACAACTCTACTTGATCATTGTTCTCGCCTTCAACCTCGTTCACCTATTTCCTGCATTCACTTGCACTCGATTTATCATCAGTAATGACAAACCCCGAAATAAACGTAAAGACAATAATTTTTATTTCAATTTCAATTCCATTTCAAATTCATTTCATTTCGAATTTCAATTAAATCATCTTTTAAAAATAATCATTAAATAATCTAATACGACATATAAAGTAAAGTCTGCATTTAAATAAGTAAGCGAAATTTCATACGTGACATCCTTCCCCTCTTGGAAGAGACATCATCTCGATGTCTTATTTGTCAATCAATAGGCATAACATCATCATCATTAAAAACATACTATCATAATCAATAAAGTATAACATCTCAATAAGCAAAGCATAGCGTCTCAATCAAGCATAATGAAATAGTAACTAGCAACATAGTTATCCAATATAAACATAAGAAAATAGTAGCATCCACACTAACAAAGTTCACAACAAGTGAATCAAAACTAGAGTATCAAGTATCTCCGCACAAAACAAATGCTAATCTATGAAAGCAAATGAGGAAAATGACGATCTATCATCTCAGAATCCTCCCATGTAGCACTGTCCTTAGTATATTGGTCCCACTGGACCTTATACTAGGTACTATCTCTGTTACGTAGCTTAATGCTACGCCTGTCTAGGATTCAGATGGGCTCCACTAGCACCACCCCTGGATCCTGTACTTGTAATGAATGCCAATCAAGAATATGAGTCATATCGTGATGATAAGGTTTCAACAAAGAAACATGGAAAACATTATGGAGTCGAGCAAGAGCAGGTGGTAATGCTAGTCTATAAGCAACTGGATTTATAACTTCTAGTACATCAAATGGGCCCACATATCTTGGTGCCAACTTTGATGATTTGCCAAACGAGATAGAGCTCTTATGAGGCTTAACCCTCAAGAATACTTTATCTCCTGTAGCAAACTGTCTATAAGTCTTGTTCCTATCTACATAGCTCTTCTGTCTATCGGCTACTTCCTTCAATCTACCCTTGATCAACTTCATCTGCTCATCCATTTCCTTGAGCATATCTGGTCCAATAATTACCCTATCTTCGATCCTATCCCAATTGATGGGTGTATGACATTTTCGTCCATAGAGTGCTTCAAAAGGTGCCATACCCAATGAAGAATGGTATGAGTTGTTGTAGGAAAAATCAACCAATGGTAAATATTCTTCCCACTTGTACTACTGATCCATGTAGTACATCCTCAACAATTCCTCCACAACCTGATTGACCCTTTCAGTTTGGCCATCGATTTGTGGGTGATATGTAGAACTAAAATTCAGTTTAGTTCCCAAAACTGCATTCAATGTAGTCCAGAACCTAGATGTCATGCTAGTATCTCTATTAGATATAATGGTCTCTAGTACACCATGCAACTTGAATATCTCTTGCACAAATTTCCTTGCAAGAGTCAATGATCCATCCTTCAAATTTCTTGGTATGAAATGTGAAACCTTCGTCAGCTTATCAACAACTACTAGGATATCACTGGATGAAATCCATATAGATTACTTACCACTTATACTCAGGTATATCGTGGGGATACAAAAGTCCTGCTGGATGCACATGCTCAGCCTTGACTCGCTGGCATTCCAAACATCTAGCCACGTACTCCATGACATCTTTCTTCAGTTTAGGCCAAAAATACAAAGCCTTCAACTCTGCTCCCATCTTTGTGACTCCTGGTTGCCCTGAATAAGGTGCATCATGAACTTCCTCAAGTATCAACTTCCTCAAATCCCCACCCTCAAGGATATACATCCTTCCCTGATATCTGACAATGCCATCATTCTCCATCACATAACCATCAAATCTATGATCTGAAGGATCTGCCTCTAAGGCTTGTCTAACCCTGTTATAATGTTCATCACCTAGAAGATATTGCAACACTTGCTATCTCAAATTTGACCTCATGGTCACCATAGCAGATAGATGCCTTCTTCTGCTAAGAGCATCAGTAACTCTATTCTCCTTACCTTTGATATACTCGATACCAAAATCATACTCACTCAGGAACTCAAGCCACCTCCTCTATCTCGCATTGAGGTTAGGTTGTGTGAAGATGTACTTAAATCCCAAATGATCAGTCTTAATCTCAAAAGGCTTCCCTAGGAGATAATGTCTCCACATCTACAATGCATGCACAATAGCTGTAAACTCAAGATCATGTGGCTCATAGTTCAACTCATACTGCTTCAGTTTCCTAGACTCATATGCCACCACTTTGCCTTCCTGCATTAGCACAACTCCTACACCTTCACCTGATGCATCTGTGATCACAATGAAGTGACCATTAGGATCCGGTATAGTCAACACTGGTGCTGATGTCAACTTTTGTTTAAGAATCTGAAATGCTTCCTCGCACTTCTCTGTCCACTCACATATCTTTCTCTTCTTCTAAAGAGAAGTAATAGGTGTTGCAATTCTAGAAAACCCTTCAACATATTTCCTATAGTAACCTACAAGTCCCATGAAACTACAAACTTCTATAACACTTCTCAGTGTTGGCCAATCTACTATTGCCTCTATCTTCATAGGATCAACTAAGATTCCCTTAGCAAATATCACATGCCCCAAATAGTGAACCTTCTTCTGAAAGAAAGTACACTTCAAAAACTTGCCAAAAAGCTTCTGATCCCTCAAATGTTGCAAAACAATTCTCAATTGATCCTTGTGTTCCTCTTTTGTCTTAGAGTAGATCAGAATGTCATCAATAAATATGAGCATGAAATCATCCAAACAGTCTCTAAAGATACTGTTCATAAGGTTCATGAATGCCACTGGAGCATTCGTTAGGCCAAAAGGTACCATGGTGAACTCGTAGTATCCATACCGAGTTCTGAAAGTTGTTTTCAGAATGTCTTCATCTTTAATCCTTAACTAGTGGTAACCTGATCTAAGATCAATCTTAGAAAACACAGTGGCCCCTTTCATCTGATCAAATAGCTCATCTATCCTAGGTAGAGGATACCTGTTCTTGATGGTAACCTTATTAAGCATCCTGTAATCAATACACAGTCGCAAGGTTCCATCCTTCTTCTTAAAGAAGATTACTGGTGCACCCCATGGTGATACACTCGGCCTTATGAATCCCTGTTTCAGCATCTCCTACAACTGAGCTTTCAATTCATACAACTCGGTAGTAGTCATTCTATAAGGAGCTTTGGATTGTGGCTCCATTCCAAGTAACAATTCAATTGAGAAGTCAAATTCTCTCTTCGGTGGTAATTCTATAAGTTCTTCTGGAAAGATATCCAAGAACTCTCTGAGAACTGGACAGTCCTCTGGACTCTTTTGGGCATTATCCAAATCATTCACCAAAATAGCATAAATGGAACATCCCTTCCGATGTGCTTTCTTTAGCTACATAGTTGCGATATGTGTCAACTCTAAAGGCTCTCGAGATCCTAGAATCTCTACAGGATGTCCAAAGTCATCCAGACAACTTACCACCTTGTCCTCACAATTCACTATGGCTTTATGCTCAGTTAACCAATTGATCCCTAAGATCACATCATAAGAACCCAATGGTGCTACGTAAAGGTTAACTTGAGTTTGGAAGTTAGGTAATTCTAAATCGTTGCATGATAAACATGTATCTACCCTCTTCTCTGCTCGATTTCCATACTGAACCATCCATAATTGTGACATAATACCAGGTCTAACAAGTAATCTATCAACTACTTTAGTGTCTATAAAACATTTTGAAGCTCCATTATCTATCAAAATAGAAACAGATTGACCGAAAAGCTTACCCAACATTTGGATAGGTGTAGACTGAAAGTCGGCTTGATGATTGTCAAGCACTGCATGGATCTGATGTTGCAGTGTTCGCCGATCATTACCACCTCGTTGATTTCCTATACACTACGTGCAATTGGAGACCTAGTGATCTCCTCCACAAGTATAGCATCCACCTTGTGGCCCTTGTTGACCACCTGTCTTGTTCCTGATATTGGAGAAGTTGGTGTTATTATTGTTCACCTTCTTGTTCCCACCAAAATTACCTTCTCCTTTATCCTAGGTATTGTTTCCTCTCTTAAGATTTTTGATCTGTTGATTACTGCTATTGCCCCTCTAATTATTATTGTTATTGATTTGAAACTTTCTGTTTCCAAAACCAGATTTTGCATTGACACTTTTCTTGTAATTCGCTACCTATTGTAGCTTTTGTTCCTATTTCATGGCCTTCTCAAAGACCTCATCCATTGTTAATGGATTGTGAATGTCTACATCGGCTCCAATCTGTGGCCTCAACCCAAGAATGAATTTTCGGATATGAAACCGTTCATCCATCTAGTACTGTGGTACGTACTTAAGGAGATTGGTGAACCTCTCCCAGTACTGGGTAACTATAAGACCACCTTATGCCAAATTTTGGAATTCTGTCATCTTCTTGTCACAGAAAAGTTCTGGAAGCCACCTCTTCCTGAACAAGTTGAAGAATGCTTCCCATGTTGTTCCACCCAGTAATAACTTCTTCTCTATCTTTTCGTTATCCCACCAAGTAGCAGCTTCTCCAGTAAGCTGGTATACAACCCAAACTACCTTGGTTTCATTGGACAAGTTCCTGACCTTGAAGTATTTCTCCATCTCAATGACCCAAGCTTCCGCTCCATCACCTATTTTTTTACCATCGAAATTGGGTGGTGCTACCCTTTTCAAATCTTTTGCTAATTCCCCTTCAATACTTGCTTGAGGATTTGGTACTTCAACCCTTCCATTATCATTGTTAGGTTCTTCCTGATTTTGGGGAATTTCAACTCGAGGGTTTTTCCCTTCTCTGACACCTCGAACTTCCTGTTCCAGATTGTCCATTCTAGAACCCTGCTGATTCAAAAGCCTGAGAATCTGACCCAACCTATCAATCTCATTGCTTGCAGTAGCCTTACCTCTTATACCCATTATGTCTCACAATTCTTGCATAAAGGAATGTTCATTTTGTGTAATGGACAAAGGAACCTAGTGTTCAAACCTAGGGCTCTGATACCAAATGTAAAGAGAGGAAAATTCCATAAAAAAAATTCGACGATACTTAAATAAGTTCCATTATATTCCAAATAAAGTCATCATTTCATTCATACATTCATCATAAAACAAGTCGATTACATACAGCGACATAAAATTCAAAAAGATATCTTCATTATAATTTAGTCTAGATCTTACAAGGGCCAAAATACATATTTCAAATAATAAATACAAAGGATTATACATATCCAGTTTACAAATTCGAGACTTAGGCATTCAGTCACCATAAGCTCGTCAATAAATACATCATGAATAATAAAACATTAAAAAGAAGAATCAGTCAGTCGATCTTCTATCCATAAGCAAATCTTCAAAAGAAGACGAGAACAAGAATCAAGCGCTTTTCTGCCCAACCTCGAAGCTTACGCTTCCCCAGAATTTCTTAGTCAATCAAGAAATACCCGACCCTACATGAATTTCTTAGCAAAAAGCAGTCTAAGAGGAAGATGGAATCTGGTACAAGCCTAGTACTACTAGTAATCCACATGAATTTTTTAGTTTGCTAATTCAGTTAAGAAAGAAGCAAGTTCAATACTAGGATATGGTAAAGAGATCAAATAATCCATCTATTTCAATGGTACAATAATTACTTGGCCAAGTAAGATGTCATGCACGACAATAAAAAGTAGTTTTGGAAAAAGAAAAACTACACTCTCTATTTACCCGTATTCGGCACCCGTCCAGGAAGGTAACTTTCCCAAAAAACATCACATGCATAATTATCTATCATTCTTGCATGGTTCAAACAGTCAAACACAGTCTTTCACAATCTTTCAAAACATTAACTGAAAACAGTAATTAAAATGAAAATAGTTTATCAAACACCTCTTTTCATTGTTTCAATTCGCATAAAGACATAAAATCATCATTTATTCCAGTCATTTAAATAATCAGTATAGTCTCAAAAATGAAGGTGTATCTCCAGTATGTCAAAATACATATAGAAACATAAATTAAAAGAGCACACATTCAGTTGTTTCGAACTCTTATTTAATTTAAGTTATTTAAAATTCGTTTGGATAGTTTACAAAAATTGACTAAAACTCAAGTTAAGCATTTTGATTCAAGTTCATCCTATTTTCAGCATTTACATGTCCATTATCTATCAAATTTAATCTAACTATTTTAAAATTCTAAGTTTTGACAGTTTTCTTAAAAAGTGAAATAATCAAGTTTAAATTCTGTTTTTGATGTTTTTCTGTCAATAATTCCTTCAATTTTGTCAACACAATTTAACAAATTTGTTTCAGCAGGATTTCGTTTTTCTCAATATTGTAAGTTAGATTCCAAGTTTAATATGTTTTTCTAATTTTTAGTTTATTGTTCTCAGAATGATCTTGATCAGAATTTGTCTAATTCTCAGCATAATAAATAAGATTTTTGTTTCAAATCTTTTCTTGAATTCTGGAAATTAAAACTCAGTTGAATTTTTCCTAACATGAAGATTTATCTATTGATTTTCATTTAATCTATATCTAAATTTTTGTCTATGATTTTGGAAATCAATACGATTTGTTTCAGTTTTCTATGCTAACACAATGCAAGCATAACTTTTCTCTAACAGCTTAAATTCTAATAATCTTTCACATAATTTATTGAAATCAAATTAAAGATCTAATGTATAATTTAAATCTCAAATTCCTACCTAGTTATTCATTTCCTGGAGTTGGTTATTTTGTAGATGTGCTGATCTTTCTTTCCAACATTGTTTATGTTGTCTTTATGCCTGGTAAAATTAGATTTCTCTTTGTCCTCTGTTTTCTCCTTGCTGTTCTCTATATTTTCCCTATCGTTCTTTGTATTTTCCTTACTGTTCTTTTTTTTTCCTGTGCAGGTGTAGAAGGTGGAGGCTACATGGTAAAGTGGATTCCCTTGCTGGCCTGCACACCTCTTATCTCTGTTTGGGTTCCCTAACAACTGCGTAGAATGGGGTGGATAAAGACTCGCCTGCACCTTATTCTTTTCCTAGGCCGCACGTTATCCTATCTTCCTTGCTGTTGTGGCTGCGTAGACTTCCAACTGCTGTGGAGGAAATGGCGCACTGGATGAGAGTCTGCGCATGGAGTGTGGAGAAGGGATCTACGTGGAGAGGGGTGATGGGAGGCTGTGCAAGGAAAGAAGCTTGTGCATGGAGAGGGAGACACCTCCCAGTCTTTGGCCGTGCCTACTCTAAACTCTGTCCCTTCCTCCCTGCTGGCGTATGGAGGATGACTATAAAGGAATGTGAGGGGAGCCAAAATAAATAAGAGACTAATTTCTATGCATGGGAACAACAGGTTTCAATGGTGCGAATGGAGAATCACCCAAAAAATAACAATGCTCTTAGTTGAATCCCCAAGTATGTAATTTCCAATTTTCTTCTCTGAGTTCCTCCATTCTCTCCCTTTCCATTTCGGATTTTTAACAACATATAGATTTTCTTCTTTCATGCATTCATGCATAATCCAAATCCATTAATCTCTCAATTTGATCTTCAGATCAAATTCATAACTCTTAGTTAAAGATATTTTTAAGATATTTACTTCTTTCAATTTAGCTAAATTCAATTTTTTATTGCAATTTTCAAATTCAAAATTTTGAATGGAATCCTATTCCATTTCACAATTTAACTAAATTTAAAATGAATCTATTTCTAAATATTAAAATCATTAATTATCACAATTTCATATTTAAATATCATTTAAATTTAGAAATAACTTTATTAAACTAATTTTAATCAAAGTCAAGTTTAAAACAATATTACCTTTAATTTTCAAAATTCAATTTTGTATTTCCAATTTAAGAATAAAATACTCAACAAACAAATCTATCTTATTTAAATTACATTAAATTTCGTAAATTTAACAAAATCATCTACGAAAACACATTTTTACCATTTAAAAAAAAAATCACACCAAAACCAAAATTTTTGATTTGCAAACATAATACACGCACGAGACATATAAAATATCAATCTACGTGAGTGTGTGAGATCCCATCTATTCGCACACGTCAATCGGCTAAACAACTCTACCTGATTGTTGTTCTCGCCTTCAACCTCGTTGACCTGTTTCCTATGTTCACTTGCACTCGATTTATCATTAGTAATGACAAACCCTGAAATAAACCTAAATACAATAATTTGCATTTCAATTTCAATTCCTTTTCAAATTCATTTCATTTCAAATTTCAAGTAAATCATCTTTTAAAAATAATCATTAAATAATCTAATACGACATATAAAGTAAAGTCTGTATTTAAATAAGTAAGCGTAATTTCATACGTGACATAAGTTTACTCAAATTGTGGATGTTAGAATGAGAGGAAGAGCATCTCATTTATAGATTTGAAAATGGAAGAGAGAGTGAAATTAAGCAATGTGAGATCATTCAACATCCAATGGTCAAGTGTCACTTGTCAAGATGTGAATGGTTGAAGGTTTTGCACATTTTGGTCAATGTACATGATAAATGCCATTAGGTGAAATTTGAAATTGAGGAAATGACATGTGAGGAAAAAATGAATGAAATAAATGCCACTTGGCTCAATGCACAAGGACATGTAAGAGGAGTGAATTCTTTGTTGGATGTACAAATCCACTTGGATTTTGAATTTAAATTTGAGAGAATATTCATCTTTTATTCCATGTTGAGAGAAAATAGGCAATTTAATAAATCAAAGTAATTGATTTATTGTGCAAGTTGCATTCTTTAGAGGATTTTAGTGATTGAAATTAAATTAATCAAGATTTGATCAATTTAATGAGAGATTAGATGATTTGACAATTTTGACTCAAATTTATGAGTTGATTTAAATTAGAATTGAGAGGAAAGTGATTAATTAAATAATTTTTTTTAATTTATTTAACTAAAGGGGATAATGTTAGATTAAATCAAATAAAGTTTAATCTATTCATTTTAATGGGAAAACTTTAAGGATTTAATTAAATAAGATGAATTATTTAATTAAAAAGGGATTTAGTGTTAATTGAATTAACTTGATTAATTTAATCAACAAAGGAGAAATACCTAATTAATCAAATAATGATATATCTAATTAAGAGACGAAAGGTGATAATAAGTTGAGAGTGTGATTCAAGAAGAAATGACGTTAGTAATCAAGATCAAATGTGCTGGATCGAATTGTATATTTTCCATGTCTACACACACAAATATCTTATATATATCTACAAGATTTTTAAAAATATGGATCTAAATAAATTCACTAATACTAAGTAAAAATTTCAATATAAATATTTAAAATGAATTTTTATTAACATTTTTAAATTTATATAATTTTAAATACTTATATTAATTTTCAAATTAAATTAAATTGAATTAATTAATAAAAAAATAATTAAAAATAATATCATTACATTTTAAAAATATCTTTTCTATAAAATGACAGAAATTTATTTATTTTATATAAGATTTTTTTTTAACTCTTAAATTTTAAACTGCCAGAAAACAAAACAGAAAAAATAAACAGCCACGTCAACGATCTTTAGAGTGGTATATGCCTCTCATGATATTTTTTAATAGATATGAGATAGTTCCCATAGAATTATGATATGAAACTCACTAGACCACACCTCATTCTATCCACATTCTAGATCATTGATGTACAATGCCATAAGAATTCCCCCTCCCTCCAACCTACAAATTGGAGTGACACTTGATTGGAAGATAAAACAAGCAAAAGGTTACGTTTTTCCATATAATTATGTCCATTATGTGATATGAAACTCACTAGACCACACCTCATACTATCCACATTCTAAATCATTGATGTACAATGCCATAAGAATTCCCCCTCCCTCCAACCTACAAATTGGAGCGACAATTGGTTAGAAGATAAAACAAGCACAGGCTTCCGCTTTTCCCTGTAATTCCCAGTGGATCAAGGAAAACCTCGGAACCGTAAATTATTATCTGCAGCTGAAGTTAATTTTGCGCTTCGCTCATTACAACTGTGATCAATGGATCAGTCTTCGCATAGAGATGAACGAGGAGGGGTGGAAGGAGGAGCACCCGTAGCATTAGAAATAGAAGGAGACACTAAGACTGGAGAAGTTCAACGCTCAGCTTCTTCAAATTCGCCGAAGCTAAAGTTCATCCCCTTGATATTCCTCATCTACTTCGAAGTCTCTGGTGGCCCCTTCGGTGAAGAGACAGCCGTAGAAGCAGCAGGACCCATGTTAGCGTTGTTGGGGTTCATATTGTTCCCGTTCGTTTGGAGTATACCAGAGGCGCTCTTGACGGCAGAACTGGCCACTGCATACCCGGGGAACGGTGGGTTCGTGGTGTGGGCGTGGACTGCATTCGGGCCCTTTTGGGGATTTCTCATGGGATGGTGGAAATGGGTAGGCGGCGTTATCAACAACGCCGCCATACTCGCCTTATGCGTGGACTACCTAAAGATCATCATCCCAGCCTTCAGCCACGGTCCCATCCGAATTGTGGGAATTTCAGTGTGCACGCTTCTACTGAGCTATCTCAACTTCAGTGGTCTCAGCATAGTTGGCTGGACTGCGGTTACGCTAGGGGCGGTCTCACTAACGCCTTTCTTTCTCATGTTTTTCTTCTCCATTCCAAAGCTGAAACCTTCACGGTGGATGGTTCGACCGAAGGGTGACACAAACTGGTCGCTCTACTTCAACACGCTCTTCTGGAATTTAAATTTCTGGGACAACGCGAGCACTCTGGCAGGGGAGATGGAGCACCCGCAGCGAACTTTCCCACTGGCGCTCTTCTACTCGGGGCTGTTGTCGTGCGTGGGATACATCGTTCCCCTGCTGGCAGGCACGGGAGCATTGGAGGTGAACAGGCACTTGTGGACTGACGGATACCTGGCCGACGCCGCGGGGCACATCGCCGGCGCGTGGTTAAAATACTGGATCGAAGTAGGTGCTGTGTTGTCCACAGTGGGCATGTTTGAAGCCCAGTTGAGTAGCGCGTCGTTCCAGCTGTTGGGCATGGCGGAGATTGGGCTTTTACCCGTTTTCATGGCCAAGCGCTCCGCTTACAACACACCCTTCTTGGGTATCCTCGTCTCCGCCGGGGGTACAATGCTACTCTGCTTCGTCAACTTGACTACCATCATATGGGCCGCCAATTTTCTCTACAGCTGCGGGATGCTGCTGGAATTTGCTTCGTTCCTGTGGCTGAGACACAAGTTTCCGGCTCTGAGCAGGCCGTACAGGGTGCCCGTGGGGATACCCGGCTTGATTGTCATAATCGCGGCGCCCGTGGCGCTGCTTATCTTTATCATGACTCTTGCTAATTTGTTTGTTTACATACTGAGTATTTCCGTCACAGTTGCGGGAGTTTTGGGATACTTTTTGATGAAAGCTTGTCAGAAGAGAAATTGGATGGAGTTTGCTGTGACGGGACAGACTGGAGTTGAAAGCTTGGCTGAGGATCGAACCGAGGAGCAGGGAGAATTCAATGGAAACGTTCAAGACCAGGCTGAAACTGTATCTTCGCGTCTTTAGACGAACACCTATTGCTTTCCGTACCTAGAATAGCTGTTTCAACTTCGAGCCATTTTAGTGCTCGCTATTTCAGCATGTTTTTCGTTTACAACGTCTTTATTGTACCCAGTCGAAGCGTGAAAGTAGACATAATACTTGTTACCGTTAGTAGATTTTCACCATAATCACTTGAAAGTTTACTCCGGAAGGTCTTTAGTCTCAGAATAAACATATAGATTATGCAAATTTGTTCGTTTTGATAAGATTTACGTTGGACATTGCAATTTTCTTTCCCCTGTTATTCAGCGTTATCACATGTAGCCTGTGCTTTTCGATTTCTATATAAAATCCAGAACAGAACACGTGAACATAAGTCGGCGCAATTTTGAAGGAATCGGATGCGTAGCCTTAGGTATCTGCTCAATCACAATCATCGTATTTCTTTCTTCCTTAGAGCCGACCGTCTCTTATAGTTATACCCGACTGTTCTCTTATGTTCTGTTTGTAAAACTTTGGATGTGACAGATCGCTCTATGATCTGGTCTGTTGAACTGCTTCCTATCTTTATCTTTAAAGCTTTAATACAATGTAAAAATAAATTATTTAAAAAAAACATTTTCCAATAGCTCACTAAATCATTATTGAACTATACTAAAAAAAATTCACTAAATCACTTCAATGGTTCGGTTCAATATTGTGGGAAGTTAGGGGAGAAGACCCAGTATTCGCTAGGGCTAACTTTGCGCAACCGTAGAATTCAAACCGTATGTCGAATTGAAAAAAAAAATTATGGGTTTTTTTCGTTCACAAGTTAAGTACTTATAACTAAAGTTTTGGCTTCTGGACAATTTGGTAGAGTGTGGGAGCGTTGGATATGTGCGTGGAGGTCAAAAAGACACCTTTTAGAAGTGTTGTCCGGTTGCCGCCACCTAATGTCCTAGTATCCGTCTGCTGTAATTTCGGTCAATTATAACTGTTTATGCCTTAAATCCACTCTAAAACATTCACTTTAACACTTAATGAGCAGCCATTAGTGTTTTTGTAATTATAATGAGCAGCCATTGGTTTTTTTGTAATTATTTATTCAATCAAATAAAGTTTTTTAATGGATCAAAGTGAATTTTTTTTGGGGGGGTTAAATGAGCATGGAGGTGGCGGTTATTCAATGGGGGGCGGTAACTGGGCCTTCTCCCCTATCTTTATCAACATTGAATATGATTATTTTGTTCCTGGATTCTCTAATGCTCTATCTTTTTATGGTCTGTAAACTTTGTGGTTTCGGGTCTCTGTAAAACCCGTTTTTGCCTCAATAAGAAATATTGAATATGATTATTAGTAGATATTGATTTTGAGTAATTTTTCTTGATAAGACTCCATACTTTATCATATTGGAAAATGATTTTCTTACTTCCTCAAAAATTTATTCCTCATTAATAAACAAATATTATCATACAAACTAAAATCCTACTAATGCTATGTTCATACCATTACCTCTATCTCAATTCCTAACAACATCCTTGATTAAAATAATTCATCTCATAATTATTAAACCAAAAAATAATGTTTAATCTTAGTTGTGATATTGGAAAAATATATTTAGGTCTTAAATAATACTTATTCCAATATGACAAGGGGAAAGGACTAAAATTGATCTCAAACACCCACTTGGCTACAAAGCTTAATGGAAGAGCCAAAGTGGTGGATCAGAGATTTAGTCCTTTGTAGATTGGATGTGTTGATATGATTAATTGATTGTGAATTGGATTAATTTGATAATACAATGATGTACCTAGGCTAATTATGAAAATGTAGCAAACTGAGATGATTTTTGGAAAACACATAACTAATAAAATAAAATGGAGTTCATAACAACAAATGGAAAATGTAGAAGAATTTGACATATAAATTTAGGCTTGATATGGTTGGATAAGACTGTTAGGTGCCCTAAACTAAGAAGTAGCTACTCAAAATTAGACTTCAATCTCCTCTTACTCCTTATTTGTTTGTTCTTCTTCTCACGACTCATTGTGAGAACTTTATTTGTTGTTGATAAAATTCACTTTCCCTAATTTGTTGATGTATAGGACTTGAATTCTTGAATGAGAAAAAAAAAATTCAATCCTTCTCCAATTCACTTCAAATTTGTAACATGCACACATGAAAGAGGGGGGAGGGTTGTCTGATATAGGGGATTTCCTAAGGGTATGTGTAGGATCATGATGGGCCAAAAAGTTGCAATACCTAAGTGATATGATGACCCATGTGGTTGACGACTTTTTTTTACCCAAAATTGATAAAACGAAAAGAGTTTTTAAAGGATATTCTTAACTTTCCACTAATATAAATTATTATTTATTTTGAATTTAATAAATAATTATTATTCATTTTCTATTTGAATTATGACTAAATTCTTGATTGATAGGCTGATTGAAAAAAATCTAGAATTTTCAAACGGTATCACAATTTTTGAATCTAAACTATGCGTCACATTTTATGCTTCACATCTTATAGGATTAAAAAAAATGGTTTTCATGAAGTTTTGACCAGGTTAAGGTGGAAAGACATACAATTTTTGGGCATGTGTAGGATCATCGTGGAAAAAATAGGCCCTTAAGTGGCAGTAAAACTCAAAAAACTCAGAGTTAGGCAACTTGATGTAAAAAATTGAATAAGTTAACTATATTATTTCAAAAATATGTAAGAATAGAATCTGTTGTAAATTGAATGTAGTTTCTAAACTACTAGGTTTATTTTTATTTAAAAAAAATCTATTTGGTGAAAATTTGAAATTTCAATGGAGTAGTATTTAAATTTCAAGGAAAAAATAAGCAATAGGTGTCTTTCTGACCACCCTAACCACAATAAAATGATAATTATTTTTTATAATATTTTAGATATAAGTAGAAGACTCATGTCACGATGTGATGCATATTTTTTTACAATTTTTTTCCAAGTAAATAATTAATTATGATTTTTTTATTAGAACTTTTAAAAAATATAAAAACTCATACATCTGACCAACTTAATTTGGTCAAAACTTCATGAAATTCATTTTTTTATAAATCCTGTAGTATGGGAAGCATAGAATGTGACAAATGTTTCTGATTCAAAAAATGTGATACCCTTAAAAAGCTATAGATGTTTTTCAATCAGCCTATCAATCAGGACTTTAGCTGTAATTGAAATAGAAAATGAATAATAATTATTTATTAAATTCAAAGTAAAGCATAATTTATATTGGTGGAAGGCTAAGAATCTCCTTTAAAAACCCTTTTCGTTTCATCAATTTTGGGTAAAAAAAAAATCATCAACCACATGGGCCATCATATCCATTACATATCGCCACTTTTTGGCCCATCACAATCCTGCACATACCCTTTCTATATGTTTTAAAAATTTTAATAAAAAAATCATAATTAATTATTTACTTGGAAAAAAATTACAAAAACATATGCATCACATTCGAACATGAGTCCCTTACTTATATCTAAAATCTTATAAAAAAATATTATCATTTTATTGTGTTTAGGGTGGTCAAACATACACCTTCTTCGTATTTTTCCCTGAAATTTAAGTACTACTGCATTGAAATTTCAAAATTTCACCAAATAGACTTAAAAATAAATAAAAAATCTAATAGTTTAGAAACTACATTCAATTTTATATAGATTTTATTCTTACATATTTTTTGAAATAATATAGATAACTTATTCAAAATTTTATGTCAAGTTGTTTCACTTTGATTTTCTAAATTTTATTGCCACTTAAGGGCCTATTTTTTCCATGATGATCCTACACATACCCTTAAGTCAAATCATATTTTGGTATTTCTATATTCACAATGATTGCGATGATATAAAAGATAGCTTCCCCTTAGTTGGGTAGAGGATAAATGATAAACAAGTGATAAATTGATAATTTTTTCAACTCACCACTAAGATCTATATTTCTTGATGGACTAAATTTAATATACTTATCATCTTCAATGATAAATTCATGCTTAATTTAAAGTTCTACAATTGATAGAACTCACAAAATAAATAAACATGAAACATAAAAAAAAAATCACATGAAAACATGATCCATTCCTAACATGATACTTGAATGAAATGAAGTTGTTGTATTTATGCTCTTGACTACACTTGATTACTCAATAATAATCAAAGTTGCTCTCTCAGAAAAACTTATGATTCAAATGATTAAAATGAATTGTATTTATATACAATTATTTAATTTCCCTAAACTCAAATACTGATAATCGATAAACGAATTTATATTTTTAAATGTTAAAATTCTAACACTGACATATTTCTAATTTATATAAAATAGGCTATTCAAGGGCATTGGGCACCCTAGCCTAGACCTATCATTCTAGGACCTTAAATTACTAATGAATGATTATTAGATGTTTATTTCTAGTTCTCCTACTAATTTTATAAATAATATTATAAAACAAGAAAATTAAATGCATAGTTGGGTCCAAGCATATAGAGGGAGCTAAATCTAGTGTGAAATTATCAAGGGTGACAATTTGTGACAATACATTTAGCCCCTACTTTAGTGAGAGTATGGAATTACGCTTATACTCAAATTAAAGTAAAGTTAAGCCAAGAAGGGTTTGATTATCCAAAAATTGAAGAGGTAGGATGATATTGAATCTAGGTGATGTGCTAGCTCAAGGATCAAGATCCTATGGCAATATAGCATAAGGATAAAGGAACATACAAATATAAGGTACAATACAACATGACAAACATGAAGCATACATGATGAAGACACATGGCATAATATAATGCAAACATGAATAATACATGTTGTGAACGAAAATCAAATGCAATGCATACACAATGCCAATTTAATGCACACATGCAAAAAAGGGGTTATGTCAATCATGGACTAGCAAGATTCATTTAAATCTTAGTAGGATCCATACCCAAGGTGTTCATGAATCAAATGCTAAGAAAGTATGATATTTTCTAGGTGACCCATGATGCAAAGGATGATAGGTTAGTGAAGTTCAATATTCACTAGGTGATCTTTGACAAGACATAACGTAGGCTAGTGAAGTTTGATATTCATATGATCTTTTGCAAAGTAGAAAATGAAAACACAAAAAGGATAGTGAATTCTAATATTCACCATGTGCATTCTTATATCAACCATACCAAGAATTATAATCCAAATAATTCTAATAAGGCGCTAAAAAACTAATCAATATGTCAAAAATGAATCAAAATGTTCAATGTGTGAGAATAAAGTGAAGCACATAATAGAATGCATGCCCCTACCTTAAATTAATTGCTACCATAAACTATGAGAAATTACCTGTAAGGTAGAGTAAATATATATATTCCACATGAAAATATGTTATGATAGCTTATTAGAAAACCCTATACCAATTATATGTTCCCGAAAAATTCGACTAATGACAAGGTATACCCCTAAAAACAAAGCCACACAATAACAAAATAAATATCACATAAGGATCAACTGATATGGGTTGGTATAGACCATAGATAATATTTAATATGATTAAATACTCAATATTGATATTGTTCCCTAAATACTTGTGGAACTACTCACATAGTGGAGGAATGACACACTAAGATAACATATAAGCTTTTGGTTCAACATGAAACAATACTAAATGTCTCAACACCTTGCATCATTTGCAAAAGTAAACACAAGATAATAATATTCATAACACAAAGATGAATAGAGATATAAAGAGATGAACATCATGAAATTTATTTTCTTTGTATCCTTGTGCCAATAAGAATAACAAAGGTCATCCAAATAAGACCAAAAAATATAGAAACATTCCAAGAAACACGTCGTGGGAGGTCACACCACATGCAAGAAAACATATAAAAACATAAATAGGGTACGACACATGTGAGTGTATCTAAATTAAATTATTTGCATCCCAATGTTTCTTATCATAAATGGAAGGAAAACAATATTATAAAAGACTATAAGTGTAGTACAAGGAGTAGCACCAAATTTTAATACATGGTGAGTTACTCTCATTAAGAGGATCATCATGGCTACCCTCATTTAAATTCACTGATTTAAAAATATAAGGTCTAATTGATTATGATCATTTTATGCCTTTGGTTTATCTTCTTCTTCACTATCCTAATGTATCACAATAAGTTGCATATTAATTCTATCAAAATGATCGTGAGAACCATAAGTTTTATTATCCTGTTTCATTCTTTTCTTAGTTTGGGATAGGTAAGGATAGGCTTCATGGCTTGGTGAGGGTGATCGGTTGGAGTTTGATGATGATGAGGATGGATGTGTGAGAGCTAACTCATCAGATTTGGATTGCATGGATGGAGGGTCATTAGGTAAGGTTTCACACTTTTTAGCAGTTTGATGAGCCATAATGTGATCCCTTTATTTATTCTCTTTTTTACTTCTATTTGTTCTCACACAAGTTTCACCTTGTGAAGGGGTAATTAATTGCATGATTATCTCTTAGTTTTTATAGAATGGTAGAGGTCAAACTGTATAATACATGCCAAGTGGTTGAGGGAGGGAACATACATCAAAATTAGATTGATTCACTACTTGTGGGCTGGGAGGACCAATCATCAAAGTTACTATAGGCTAAGGAGCCTTAAGATGTGAAACATTGAAAAATGGAATGAGGGAGAGAATAAAGGGTTCACCAAAATGATAATGATGACCTAACACTCCCTTAATTTTCCTAGTTTCATATAGAAAAATGGAGATCTCTCATAAGGATAGAATTGAATTTCAAACTTGAGGTGAGTCAACTATATGGGGATGGGGGATCTCTAATTTTTTTCTTATGAATTAAAGTGACTGAAAATGCTTGAAACTCACTTTTGGGAGATGAAAATAAAATACCCAATAAGTTACTCAATTATGTGATATAAAACTCAAAATGCAAAGTTATAGGATAACACAAACAAAAACAATAATTTTCTGGAAGACCTAAGAAGAGAAAACTGATCTGTACCTATCACCAAAAGTGGATGTTAATTGTCATACCAAGATAAGTTCACCCTAGGGTGAATGGATATCTATACAAGGATCCAAAATCTGATTTCGTAATTCTCTTATCCCGGATTCACACTCTCGATTCCTCGATATTTCACTTTCAAAAAGTCAAAAATAAATTCTATAGGTGATTTTCCATGGCTTGAAAAATTTGATGAAAACTTTGGCAACTTTGAAAAATTGCACTTTTGATCCAATTTTAGTCCTTCTTCACCTACAAATATGCACACAAAAAGAGAGGGAAAAATATATATTTTTGGTAAATAGGAGTATTCCTTGGTCAAACGCCATTTTGGTAATCAAACCTTGATAATGAAAAAATGAAAAAATGTAAGAAATGATGAATGAGCAATGTTATGTCACAAATCACTAAACCCTTTATGTCTTCCCTTAGAGGAATGAAGTCTAAGACATCTCTTTAAGGAGCTTGGTCTTGATTGAATTGGCTTGAGTGCTTGAACCCTATGCCAGAATGTTAGATCCAAAACATAATATGAACACTCATGAATCTTGACATGTGTTGATGCATAATTTTGCATGTAGCAGTATTCTTATGGAAAATTTAGCTATTGGGGGACATTGTGCTCTAGCTAAGTGACCTCCGAGATTTTACCAAAGTTGGCTTTTCATTTAGTTGGGGGAGTAAATGGTAAGGAAGATAGAAGGAATGCAAAATCTACACTACAGGCGATGCGCCAAAGTTTTAGACAAATTTACCAGAGCACAGTGCAATGCAATGGCCCAAACCACTAAATTGCTATTAGTTAAACAAGTTTTCTCAAAAGAACTTGAACATAAGAATACCTTCTTATTTTGCATAACATAACTTTAGCATAAATTTTAGCTAACACAGAAGAGTTGAAGTAAACATGGTCTGCATTTATTGAGTTATGAAAAATTACAAAAAGTTGAAGAACCGGGCATTCATACAATAAAATAAGATAGCGGCATAGAACAATAGTCTCATTAAATGCGTAAAGAAACAGAAAGGCCGAAATTATTTGGCATAGTCTAGAGTCTTTTAATTCAATAAAGCTACTACAAAGGCCTTCTTCCCAGTGCTTGGGAATTTTTGGTAAACCTAATCAACCACCAATTAAAGAAAAATAGTTTTATAAATAGGCCAGTCCATGCCTGGAGATGCACCAAAAGAAAAACAAACCACGAGCAGGGACCGATGATCTAGATTACCTCGAGCTGCCATAGCAAAACATCGACTGGCCAACAGCATGCCAACGAAGCCACGACCTAGAATGGAAAACCTCATAGCAGTAAGAGAGAACACATGACATTCCCAGCAAGAAACATGACAGCAGCCGAGTACAAAAGGTGTGGCAGCGTTCCCAAGGTAACTAGCACAGAAAGAAATGCCACGCATTGCCCAGACAGAGCCTGACAGAAAGCCGAAAAGGTTTTAGCGGAAAGCCTCGAGAGGGAGCCACGTGGAGTGCTCCGAGAAAAATAAAGTACGAGGCAAGCCCAACTCTAAAAGTAGCCAGGGAGAGCCACATGGTACGTAGATGGAGACTTCCAAGAAGCGAAGCAAAAGGAAAATGAAAATCTTCACGAGGAGGGCACGTAGAGCACTCCAAGAGTAGTGAAAATTTGTAATTTAAGGCATAGCCAAAAAGGTAAATATAAAACTGCAAAGGATTTGGCAGTTTTTGTTGAACAGTTTAGCGACTCACAGGGGAATTTCACTCATGGAATGAAGAACCCCAGAAACTTGGTTCATCATCCAAAATTCTCACAACCTTAAGAGGGTGGCCTGCAGATTGGTCCATACTTCATTTGACGGTGCAGAGAGAGCTCATAGATGCTCGTGAGCCAACCTAAGATCGATGATTGCCTTGAAGGGAAATCCGTCTGCTACTTTTGTCTCCAATTCCAATTGCAAGAAGAGTTGTGCTAGCTGATGCACACTTCCCTCAATTTCTTCGATAGTCGAAGATTGATCAAAGGTCTGGAAGACAGAAAGGTCCTACTTCTTTTCTTCGATCATTGCAATAGTATGTTCCACACCCACTACTGTCTGATCCGCAATGAAGGGCGAAGGGTGGCCTCTCTGAGTCAAGCGGGAAAACTTGGCCTGCATGTCATTGTTAATTTGGTTTAACGGAGCTCTACAATCCACTACCTATTGAACGGCCTCATGCATGGAGATGATGCTCCTTGCGCCTAGAGCTGTTGTCGTTTGGTCACTGATGCCCACACTGTTCAATGCTTCATTTAAAGTAGTATATAACTTACTCAATAAAATTCTAGCCTCTAGAACTTTGTCAGAAGTTAACTCCTGAACCTGATGTATTGATTCACTCACTATTTTGAAAAGGCTAGCCGCTTGCGCCATAAATTTCAAAGTGGGCTAAAGAGTAAGGCACAATGCCTTAAACTTGTCCAAGTATGATGCATACAACTCTTTGGCAATTACCAACAAACTCATCTGGGGCGCAGGAGGTTGGGTCCTTAAGGTAGCCAATTCTTCCTCTCTGCTGCTCAAACTTTCCTTTAGCTCTGCCAAGTTTTTGTCCACTATGGACATCTGCTCCTTCAGAGTCAAAATCTCTTTTTCCTTTTCTACCAGGGCCGATTCGGCCTATTTAGTCTTTTGAGTCTCTAATTCCAGATTGGCACTTATTTCAGCAATTTCAACAATGGTGTTTTGTCGAAGCTCCTTCATTCCCTTAGTTAGCAGGTCAAACTTAGCGTGGATTTTCTCCTCGTTTGCTCGGCTCTGCTCGACCTTTAGTTGGAGAGTCGGAATGATCTCTTCACTCAAATCCTAAAATTCCTTGATTTTAATTTCGAAGGCATTCCTCTCCTTCTCCAGGTGACTTATTTCATTCTCTTGGGATTTAAACTTGTTTACCCAGATGTCAACCTTGCCTTTGAGCTTGAGAAAATTAGTGGTCACTATTTTTTGGGTCTCCTCCATCAGCTCAACTTTATCCCGTGGTCAGGCCTGCTGCAAGTCTAACCCGACAACATTCATAGAATAATGACTTGGCAACATTTCACCCTTCACCTCGATCACTTTAGGAGTGATCTTTGCAAACATCAGGGAATTCTGACTTTCATTAAATACAGTTTGCAAGTGGGGCTTCGCCTGCTTGGTTGAGTCTTTTTGTCTCATTTTGTTGATTCTGTTGGCATGGGCACTCTTGTTTGCATCAACTTGCAAAAAATACTCCTGGGTAGAGATGCCCAGGCCTCCAACAAAAGGGTACTTCTGCGAAATAGCTAGCAGAAAATACAGTGTACTTAATGAATCAAAGGTTTTGTTGGGCCTTATGATGATGGCAGGGGAGAATGGCAGAATGAATTGACCACTCGGAGGGGATGGTAGTGTGGTGTAGGGAAAGGCTGGAGATGTGCCAAATGCAAGGCTGGGTCTGAGAGAAAAAAAATGTTGGCCCATGAGCCCATAGCTTACACCAAATTTCATTCTAGGCAAAAGATGAAAGGCAAAGGATGAGTGTGGGAAACCAGGAGGGGTAAGACTTGACTACTCGGGAAATCCAGTGGCATAGAGAATTGGCACAGATGAAAATGTAGGGGCAGACAAAGGAGAGACCAGAGACATAGATGAGAGAGAAGAGGGAGGAAAAGTTACCTGAGGCTCAAACGGAGCTGTAGACGTGTCGACTGCTTCCTTTAGTGACTGCTCGGATTCTGCAGCTACTTCTTCATTTATGTAGTGTTGCATGGATGTTGAATGATTCAAAAACCTTTCAACATCCGGATGTTTATTTTTCCAAATGTCATCAAATCTCTCATCAAGGGATACCTCATCATGAAGCTTGCCAGCTGCCAAAATCTCTTGTCGGTATACCCAGAAGGCTTGGATCTTCTCAGGCGTCCAACTAAGCTTACTCAATTGGGTGACCTGGGAGGGGTTGATCTTTAGTTTTGGGTTGACCCTCCCCATGATGTGATAAAATTCAGCCATGACGGTCGACCATCCACTGTAGGCAAATACTCAAAGCCTACATATCTACTTAAATTTCCTTCCTCGGTGTTTCTCCGAAGGTCCCAGAATGGCTAGGGTGAATGTGGGATTTTGATGCCGACCTTTGATAACTTATTTTCGGGGTTGTAATGCCACGAGTCCTCTATCAATACCAACTCGAGATGACCCAACTTTGAAAGTAGAATCTTTGAGGTATCAATCTTTGCAGTCCTCTTCTTTACCAATGACACGGATCCAAACATGATCGACGGGTGCAAATAGGAAGTTAAGTGTTTTCCCTCCAGTTAATCATCATCAAGGGTACAAAGTTGCCTCATTGCCTCAAGGGCTAGCACTCTGTCCGACAGGTCATGGGAAGATGGAAGGGCTCCCAGGTGAAACTAGGTATGCGGAGTATGGTGAAATCTACGCCAAAGAACCAATCATAAGGCGGTACCAGCTTTCCCAACCAGGACCTCTGTCAGGGTGATATGCGTGCAGTCATATTGATGCTAGCTCTATCCAAAGCCCATAGAGTGGGGGCTATGAAAAAATCCGAGAGTGCATAATAATCAAAAGCCTTTGACATGACAGGGGTCCATGTTAAAACTAGTTTCCTCATACTACTTTCATTGAAAATAGCTAGGGCCATGGATGCTGCAAAGTAATCTGGGTTTTGGTGCAAAATCAAGTAAGCCAGGAAAGATGAATACCTGAACTTAGAGCCGACCGCAAATTCTCACAGATGTTGTCATATTTCGTCACTAACAACCTTTGCAAAATCTAAGAGCGAAGCCTCACAATTCCTCTTCAGCATGAAGCTGAGGTACATTTGAAACTCAAAAACCTCTTTGTTCGTGTCTAGAGCACACACCAGTGTTAGCATAAAAGCGATAGAGGAAGCCCCACCTTTCAGAGCCTTCAAACTAAAAGGGAATTTGGGTGGAGCCAAACTACTCGTTGGCTAATTGATTTTAGAGCGATAAAACTGTGGCCCCATTTGGAGGTCTCCCCACTTTTACTGCAATCTTTTCACTTCAAAAATCTTTACTTCACAGGTCAAAGGGAGAAGGATGCACAACATATCTTGAATAGCATCAAGGTTAATGACTACCTTGAAATCTTTTCTGTTGACTACCCCAGTGTTCGAGTCAAAATGTAACGTGCATACTGCCACAATTTTTGAGCATGGGTGTACCAAAGGAACCATGTATTATGCCAGCCCGGAGAACCATAGATGCCTGTTAAATTGATCTGCTACATGTTTCATCTTTTCGCAAGCAGCCTCCCTCAAGCTCTTAGGATTGTGGGCTAGCTCAGGATCAAAAATGTTAACCCAATCCTCTGCAACTAATGCCTGATTCCTGTGAGGGATTGCATTCAAAATCTTCTGGTCCACCGGATGGGTGTAGGGCCAGCAAGGCTTTGTGGGTATGCCTAGAGTGGCATAAGACTCTTGGTCATAGAGCTGCACGCAGGGTGCTCTCTTTATTTGCTCACTTATAGTTGTTGGTGTGAGGGTCTCTGATGGATTCTCTGCAATTTCAGCCATATTCGCAAGAACCTTTTTTGTAAACCTTCAAAAATGGCTTAGCTTTTCTAAAAATTTCTTTCCTCTTGCGATTGCCTTAGTTGTTTAATCCTTGGTATCTTTTTTTCAATAAATATGTTTTATTGCATGCCTTAACTTGCCTTTTCGATCCTCAAGAAAAGCGACTGAAAAGGGTACATGCCGGCAATTCATACCAAGTTGCTATTATGGGTCACTAGCTTTATTTGTGCGAAAGGATTGCCAACTAGCCAAATTGCTCGAGCGTTTAATAGATAGCCGCTCGCATGTGACAGAGCTTTGATTTTTCTGAAAAGACGAACCAAGGCACCCTGAGAACACTAGCTCATGGGCATTTTGCATTAACAGATTTTATTGTAAGTATAGGGCACATCACCCAACAGCCTCTCCAATGATTTCACCCTGATTTGGATGGGACAGCGGTGCTTTGTGTAGACACTTGGCCTATCATCGAATGAATGTGGCAACTCAGCAGACCAAGTTGCAGATTGTACTTGGACCTTCCCATCACCTCGCACGCTGCAACGCAGAAAAATGAGGCTTGGCAGCACACTTGGGCTTAGTCGATAATAATGATTCTCTCGGCTGGCTAACCTTAGCTAGTCTATAAATAAGGCCCCTTCGTAGCATTGTAAATTACAAACATTTGTAGCCCTCCAAGCTTAGTAATCTCTTCTTTCCTTAGTAATTTTGTCTTCCAGCCCAAAGCAAACAACATGGAAATGCCAGTGACACTTGTCTTCAAAAAGACTCAGGTTGCCTTTCTTGAAAAAATTAGATGCAGGCGCCTAAAGTGCATGATAGGTGTGAAGAACCTGTTGTATGTGAAGAAAATCAAGTGGGTCTTGGGGGGAGACTGCATGGAGTATGAAGAGTAGTACTGAGTGAATACTAGCATCTATTTGCACTTTGTTGCCTCACTGCTAGACATTAGCATTTCCAAACACAAGGTTTTGAAGCTGACAAATCGGGTCTTTCCTCGGCGCTACCTCGGAGGCTTGGGTCAGATTGTGTGCACGGCCCAATTTAATCATGGGATTCCCTTGGTTGGCAACATTCATGTGTAGCAACTGCATGGAGGCATTGTTCCCACCAGGCCTTTCCTTTTTGGGTTCAAGCTAGAGACTCACGAGGAGCATCATGCCAAGGTCCGCGCCGACTACTACTTCCTTATTAATGTGCACTATATTGAACCATTTCTTAATCTTGAATGGTATGAATATTTTGAAAGATTGGTGTTCCCCGATCTTGAGCTACCTGTTGTCATGATTGTTGGTCCTTCCCATGGTTGACTTGAGAACGAAGATGATCCCAATTTTTGCTTTTCTGCCCTTCCAGCTTTGCTCTATAGCGGACCTATGTAAATATTAATACGAGGCCTCCAGCCCCAAATATATTATAAATTTCTGGCTCCTATGAATATAATATATGTCATTTTCAAAAAACTTAACCCATTTACAATATTTCTTTACGTTTTCTGCACCATTGCTACTATTTCATTTTATTTCTTACACTGAGAGGATCCAAAACTTAAAGCAGGAAAAAATAATTACATATATGCAAATGTACAAAAACATCATGCAGGCATAATTAATAAAATATTTTAAGATGTATTCCATTGACCAGAAAACTCAAGGCGTTACCTTAAATATCCTCCAACTTGAAAGAATTAAACTATTTACACTGGGCAATTTTGAATGGCCCTTCCCATAGACTGTCAAATTTTTCGTGTTGTCTGGACTTTGCTCTGCGCTCATTGAATTTGAGAACCAAATCTCCGCATTGTAAACCTTGATCAAAAGCCCTTTTGTCGAACCACTTCTTCACCACCTACTGGTGGTTGTTCATCACTTCTAGAGCATGCTTTATTTTCTCTTGCACTTCAAGTAACTCAAAAAACCTCACCTCCATTGCTCCATTTTGTTCAATTTCCAAGGATTTATGCAACTATAGGGCACGAATTTCTGTGGCAATAGGTAGCAATGCCTCTTTTCTATACACCATCTCAGAAGGAGATGTCTTCAATATGTGCGTAGATGTGATTCGGTCTGCCCATAGCACTATCCAGAGTTTCCTATGCCACTCTTTTTATTTTTTGAGCCTATCCTTTTGATCAACTTGATGAGATTTTTGTTAGTAGGCTCTGCGAGACCATTTCCCTGGGGATAGTAGTTAGAAGAGGTCTTTAGGAACACTCCATATTTCAATGCAAACTGGCTCATCTTTGAGCTGAGAAAAGCCTTAGCATTATCAGAGATTATTGTTTTAGGCAGGGCGAATTTCGCCACCAATTCTTCAAGGAAATTAACTATCTCCAGTTCTGTTGCATTTTTTAAAGGCGCTAACTCTACCCACCTGGTAAAATAGTCAGTTGTTGTTAATATCTATCTATGTCCAGCTGTAGAGAAAGGGTTAATCATACCAATGAATTTTAAACCCCATTGAGCAAAAGGTTCTTCTACCACTATAGGCCTTAAAGGCATAGCAGCATTCTATCTCTTTCCGACTTAGAACTGACATTCCTTGCAAGACTTAATCAATGAAAACGCATCATTAAAAAGTGTTGGCCAAAAATAACTAGCACATATAATTTTAATTGTTGTGGTTCTTGCAAAAAAATGTCCTCCGACAAAGCTATTATGGTATTGATCTAATATTTTCTTGGCTTGCTCCTCATTCACACATCTTAGCAGGATGTCGTTAAAATTTCTTTTAAACAAGACACCCTCCAAAAGAACATAATTGTTATTCTGTAGGTGGTAGAAACATTTTCTAAAGGATGGGAGATCAAATGGATACTTCCCCGTCTGCATGAAATTTATTCTATCATCGAACCAGCTGCTCTAAGAACTCTCTTCGTTTATTAACACAAGTTCCGAAACTTCAAACTCTGCCACTAGTATGCTTTTTTCAGCGAGATATTCGCACAATCCCTTTCCTTTGACAGTCTTGACAGGTTTGATTTCAATATCATATTCTAGGACCTTAGTGATCTAGTTATCTCTCTTTTTCGTGATTTCTCCCTCCATAATGTATTCTTGCACACTAGGATGTGGCACACAAATAATCACCTTATTGTATGATATTAAGTGCCAAAATTTCTTAAGCCCCTTAACAATGGTGAAGGCTTGTTTCTCTATGAAGTTGTACTTTACCTTGTATTCCTTTAAAGTTCTTGAATAAAAGGCACCTAGAGATTCCCTTGTATCGTCATCATCCCTCTACATAAGCACTATGGCAATACTATTTCCACTACCAAAAACATACATAATAAAATCCTTTGACAGGTCCAGATTAACCAACACAGGAGCAGAAGAAATAGCCTCCTTTATAAGCTTGAAATCTTTTCTGGATTTCATTGTCTATTTGAAAATATGATCCTTCTTGAGCATTAAGGTAATAGGATGAACAATACCTGCAAAATCTATAATAAATCGGCTAATAAAGTTAACCTTACCTAGGAAAGACTGCACACCTTTTTTGTTGACAGGTAGCGGGGGTTCCCAGATCGCATCCACTCTTTCTAGATCAATGGCAATGCCTTCCTTGGAGACAACATACCCTAATAGCTTTCCTTGGGGAACTTCGAATAAACACCTTTTAGGGTTAAAAGAAATCCTGAATTCTTGGCACTTCTGAAAAACAAACTCCAAATGATCAAAATGATCATCAATAGATTTTGAGAATACTGTTAAGTCATCTAGATAGATGAGTATAATATTATGGATTAAATCTTTAAAAGAAATGTCCATAGCTCTCTGAAAGGTGGCTCCGGTGTTTGAGAGCCCGAAAGGCATTTTAGCATATGCATATGTTCCCCACTTTGTGGTGAACATTGTTTCGTATTGGTCCTCTTCCTTTACCCGAATCTGGTTATATCCCGAAACCATCCAACATTAAGAACATTTCATAAGCCAGCTAGAGTTTGCAGAATTACCTCTATTGAAGGAAAGGGGTGATGATCCTTTAAGGATGCTCTATTTAAATCTCGAAAGTCTATGCATAGGTGTATATCTCCATTTTTCTTCCGAACTGGCACTAGGTTTGACACCCAAGTACTGTGTTTGATTGAAAAAAATATTTGGGATGCGATCAACTTATTTAACTCCTGTGACATGAGGGATTCTATCTTTTGCTTCACAGGTCTCTGATTTTGGCGAATTGGCTTCGCCCCTTCTGTCAATTCAATTGTATGCTCTATGATAGCGAGATCATATCCCTTAAGATCGTCATATGACTAAGCTACTACACTCAGGTATTCCTTGTAGAAGTGTCTTAGTCTATCTTTATTCTTTTGCGAGACTTATTTTCCCACCTTGAGATTTTTGTCTTCCCCGATATGCAAATCGGTGTAATCGCCTTTATCAGCCACCAGCTTCCTTTTGTCTCTTGTCGCATCATCAAAATCAAACAGGATCTCTAGAGTGAATAGGCCTCTTGGAAGCTTGTTAGATATAAGTTGGATAATCTAGTCCTCGTAAGCTTCGACAATCTTTGGTTGTAGCTAATCAGTGAATTCTCCAAATGACTGAAGGAATGATGCAATATGAGCATCACTATCGAACACTTACCAATCCTGATCGTTATCGGGGATGGAAGGTCTTACGATTACCCTCACTGCATGCTTATTTCTCAATAATTCAGAGGTCAGCTCAAACTAAGCCCCAATAGTCACCATTTTATTAGCCTCAAAATTCATCTCTCTTGGAATAGCCTGGATATTGAATGCTTCAAATTTGTCAATTAGATCCCAGAATCTATGTCGATAGGATCGCATACGGATATTTTTAGCACCAGAAGTCCCACGAATTTGGTTACACACTAACTCTGAATCCCCGAAGACACTTATCTGCTTTGCACCCATCTTTTCCACAAGGCTTAAACCATGGACGAGACCTTCATATTCAGCTTCATTGTTTGAACATGCAAACTGGAAGTGATAAGACCTCAAGGTCTTATCGTTGGACGAGGATATCAAACAAACCCCTGCTCCAACTCCTACTCTACATTTGGATCCATCGAAGTATAAGGTCCATATTTCCAAAGATTTTTCACCTTCAAATTCCTTAGTAATCTTGGGCATGATCTACCCTTCTTCATGTATAACATCGGTTATGAGGCCAGTTGCATGGTAATTCCCAAAAGGGTCAGTATTAATAAATTGTTTTAACAAATTTTCTTCATCTTCCATCTGAGAGCTAGTAGCCTCTTCTTCTTCAAGAAATTCCACATTGAACCTTTCTTCCTGAGTGATTGAAGTATGTGCTGCTTCAAAATTTAGCAGAGCTTCATCAACAACATGTTTAGAATGTAGAGTTTCTGACAATATTTTCATCTTAGCCCCATGCTTAGTCCTCATAATCAAGTGCGACCAGTCTAGCACCAGATATCCTCCTACATTTGTAGTGAACTCTCAAGACAAACAAATCCTAAACAGAGGAGGGATATCGATGAGTATGGTATCCTAATTTACAGTGATACTAGGGCAGGTAAATAAAGTCATAGGTAATCCCTTGATTATCTCGATAGTATCAACCTTATTTCCATCTAGCTGCATGAATCCTTTGTTCAGAGGCTCATACTTTACACCTAAAGAATCAACTACTTGCTTTGGCATGAAAGTGGTGCTAGCGCCAGAGTCGATCATGCAGTTATGTAACAATTTATCACCAATAATCAATGTTAGGAAGAAAGGCTTAGGTTTAGGCTTACTTTTATTTTTGGACTTGAGCTTCTCCTTCGTCTGAACTGTCATCACCTTTCAAATTCTGGCTTGGATACATTCCCCTCAATGGACAGGGAAGGCACCTTCTTATCTTCCTCTCCCAATAACGCGTTTTGCAATAGTACCTTCTGCTCCAAAATAGCTAGAACATCCCACAGAGAAGCGTTGGTAGATGACTTCTTCAGTTGTTCTACCACATTAAACTCTGCTCGTGATTGGTGAGTCGTGGTGACTTTCTCTTTAGGTTTGATAGTCGGTACAGGCCTGATGGTCAGTGTGTCTGGTTGTTTGGCAGCATTAGTGGTGACTAATGGAACTTTCACCTACGGAGGAAGTGGACTCAGAGAGCTAGGACGGGCTGCCTTAGTTTGTGATGGGATCTACAACATGCCTGTTGAGGTGTTAGGCCTCGGCTGTGATGAATAATTGGTAGGTAAGGCTGAGAATTATATGGTGAATCTATGCTTAGAATGTGTATTGTAGTCAGATTGCACTCAGGGTACTTTATCTATAGGGATGTCATTCAAAAACGTTGACTCTTCTCCCTCCATCCAAGAAAAAAGAGCCTGATCTGGAACAATGTCTGACTCTTGCTGGATGGACATCCCCTTCATTTGAGTGGTGAGGACTGCATTGTCCATTCATTGAGAGGCATATGGTGGATTTTCGGAGGCGGATGCACTACCCTGGCTACGTTGATCCATGATTTGTTTTTGCAAACTTCTCCGTGGATAATTTTGCAGCATATGTGCATCATTGCAAGGAAAACATCATGAATTGGCATCTTCGGCTAAATTTTTTTGTCCTGCCACCACCTCTTTATTCGAACTAGGATGAATAGTCTACATAGGCAAGGTTATCAGAACCATCTAGTTACTTGGCTGAGTCGATGTATTCCCACGTGACCTATCCTACCACTGATTTGATTGGTACGGAGGCTTTCCGCCTTAGTAATTTTGGTATGCCGACTTTTGATAGTTATATTGCTACTACTTTAAAGTGGTCAATTCGTTAGTCATAGCCCACATTTGTTCCCTCATTTTGTTCATCTTGGTAGCCATGGGATTAGGTATAGGAGCTACCATTGGGGTTGCCATCGAGGCCGAGGTTAGAACACTTCTGGGATAGACGTACATAGATTGGGGAGGAGTCGTAGGCATGCTGTTGGAAGGAACCTCAGCCTCTACAACATTGCACTCAGGGAACAATGGCATGATGGGTCTCGGTGCTAACTTTCCTACAAGGATCAGATTATTTTATGCGGTGACAGCCAAGGCATAAGCATCAAGAAGAGTTTCTTCACCCAAAGTTTGTAACATCATGGAGATATCAACATTGATTGACTTTAGATAGAACATGAACGCTAGATCCGGAGGTGGTCGGCTACCAATAGGCACTCTGTACTAGGTTGAATGGAACCTTGCATTGAAATTAAGCAGATCTTCATGAGGAGTTTGCTTTATATTTTCCAGTTGATGGCACAGTGAATATTTTTCGCTAGGGTTTGAGAAACGCTTATAAAAAGGGGTCTTGAGCTGGTCCCAAGTAGTAATAGTACCAACTCCCAGAGTTCTATACCAGTTCAATGTCTTTCCTCGGAAGGAGGCGGCCAACAATCTCAGAGCAACATTTTCCTTAGACACGCCATGTACCAGACATACGTCTGCTACATCTTTCAGATGCTTCGTTGGTGTCTACGATTCATCCCTCGAATATTTAGGGATAGCCTTTAAAGCAGAAATAGGGATGGGGGCCCATACTGCAGGTGGCACAGGTACTACTAATGGACTTTTGGAGTCCCAGACCACATAATTTCTAGCATCCATAGGTTTAGGTGGGTTAGGCAGTGATGAAGAAGGAGGAGATGGAGGTGAAGAGCTACCTCAGTGACCTCTCGGGTGCATAGAAACTAAAGGCAGTACGAGCTGGTCAGGGACTCTCACAATTTATGACCTAGTTACAGGTCGACGGCTGATACACACTTATAAAGATCAGGCGAACATGCTAGTTTGCGATCCCACTGGGCATGCCAGAAAAAGAACTGTTGACGCAGAATTTTGCATGTAGTAGCAGTCTTATGGGAAACTTAGCTATTGGGGGATATTGTGTGCTATCTAAGTGACCTCTAAGATTTTACCGAAGCCGACTGTTTGTTTAGTGGAGGGAGTAAAAGGTAAGAAAGATAGCAGGAATGTAAAATATTCACTGCAGGCGATGTGCCAAAGTTTTAGACAAATTTACTAGAGTACAGTGCAAAATGCAAAGTCCCGAACCACTAAATTGCTATTAGTTAAACCAATTCTCTCAAAAGCACTTGAACATAAGAATACCTTCTTATTTTGCATAACATAACTTTAGCATAACTTTTAGCTAACACAGAAGAGTTGAAGTAAACATGGTCTACATTTATTAAGTTATGAAAAATTATAAAAATTTAAAGAACTGGACATTCATACAATAAAATAAGATAGTGGCACAGAACAATAGTCTCATTAAATGCGTAAACAAATAGAAAGGCTAAAATTATTTGGCATAGTCTAGACTCTTTTAATTCAATAAAGCTACTACAAAGGCATTCTTCCCAGTGCTCGAGAGTTTTTGGTAAACCTAATCAACCACCAATCAAAGAAAAATGGGTGTATAAATAGGCCAGTCCACCGCTTGGAGACGCACCAAAAGAAAAACAAACCATGAGGAGGGACCGATGGTCAAGATTACCTCAAGCTGCCACAATAAAACATCGACCAACCAATAGCATGCCAGTGAAGCCACAACCTAGAATGGAAAACCTCGTAGCAGTAGGAGAGAACATGTGACATTCCTAGCAAGAAACGTGGCAGCGGGCGAGTACAAAAGGTCTGGCAGCGTTCCCAAGTTAACTTGCATAGAAACAAATGTCATGCATCGCCTAGACGGAGCCCGGTAGAAAGTCGAAAAGGTTCCAGTGGAAAGCCTTGAGAGGGAGCCACGTGGAGTGCTCCAAGAAATAAAGTATGAGGCAGGCCCAACTCTGAAAGCAGCTAAGGAGAGCCACACGGCACGCAGATGAAGACTACCAAGAAGTGAAGTGAAAGGAAAATGAAAAGCTTTGCAAGGAGGCCACGCGGAGCACTATGAGGGTAGTGACCATTTGTAATTTAAGGCACAACCACAAAGGTAAATGCTAATATGATCTTGGATGCTATTGTAGATGACTAATAAATCTGCTCTTTAATTCTCTTGGTAATAATATTTTCTCTTGGAATGCTTGCATAAAGTGTGTTAAGTTAGAATTGATAAAAATTATTATGTATTTATATGTGTTTATCTGATTTCTCAACAATTAGATTCCATAGGATAACATTTGAAACTTTAATTTGAATTGCGACAATGTTGCCAAAAACATATTAAAAATTAGGTCTTTGAACTTAAGGAGGACCCATTCTCCCTTGGAAAAATAGGTCTTGGGACCTAAATCCTGGACACACAATTTCCAAGTTATTGAAAATAATATCAGAATTTGTTTAATGATGGTTTCCCTTTCGAAAAGTGGCAATAATAAGGCTTAGGAATGCATAATTTAGGCAAGGTTATGTGCGGGATCATCGTGGAAAAAAAAGGCCCTTAAGTGGCAGTAAAATTCAGAAAATCAGAGTTAGGAAACTTGACATAAAAATTTGAATAAGTTATCTATATTATTTAAAAAATATGTAAGAATAGAATCTGTAGAAAATTGAATGTAGTTTCTAAACTACTAGGTTTATTTTTTATTTTTTTAAATCTATTTGGTGAAAATTTCAAATTTCAATGCAGTAGTACTTAAATTTAAGGGAAAAGATAAGAAGTAGGTGTCTGTCTGACCACCCTAATCACAATAAAATGATAATATTTTAGATATAAATAGGGGACTCATGTCCCGATGTGATGCATATTTTTTTGTAATTTTTTCCAAGTAAATAATTAATTATGATTTTTTTATTACAACTTTTAAAAAATATAAAAACATGTATGTCTGACCACATTAACATGGTCAAAACTTCATGAAATTATTATTATTATTTTTTAATCCTATAGTTTGTAAAGCATAGAATGTGATGCATGTTTTGGATTCAAAAAATGTGATACTGTTTGAAAGCTATAGATTTTTTTCAGTCAGCCTATCAATTAAGACTTTACTAGTAATTCAAATAGAAAATGAATAATAATTATCTATTAAATTCAAAGTGAAGCATAATTTATATTAGTGGAAAACTGAGAATATCATTTAAAAACCCTTTCCATTTTATCAATTTTGGGTAAAAAAAAGTCATTAGCAACATGGGCCATCATATTAGTTAGATATTCCCACTTTTTGGCCCATCATGATCTTGCACATACCCACAATTTGAAGCTTAATTAATTCCAATTAATTAAGGAGATGCAAACATAGTGTAAAAATGTAAAGGAGTACATTTTCCTACACTAGAGTTATCCCCCACTTTAGTGAGAGTATGATCCTTATGCTCAAACTCACACTAAAGTAGATAAATAAGTTATGAGAGGTCTAATTGTGTAATTGTAGGAAAGATTAGATAACAAAGATCAAGGAGGATGATCAAGTTCCTGGAATCTAGGATCCCATTGAACCGGAAATTTTAGGGGAAAGAGAGTTATCTAACACTTTAAAGATTTTCACCTAAAAGGAGAGATTTCTTTCAGACTAAAATTTGGAGGTTCACTCAACACTAATGTAAATGTAATTGAAGTATATCTAAATAGAATTCCCTAAATGAAATAAGCTAGAAATAGGACTGAATTACTGATGAAAAACTAATGAAATGTAGGTTGTTTGAAACTAGAGTATAGTTTGGTTTCTAATGTGGGGTATTCCTTGGTCAAACCCCTAGTTGGTATTTAAAATTTGAAAGAGATAAGAAATATGCATAAAACCCTAGCCCTAAGTGTGTCTAAGACTAGGAAATCTGAAGTATGATGCAACCCTATTCTAATGTGCAAGAATAAGATGCATAAATGAAACTAGAACAATGCAAGACTCATTCTAAGAGACCCTAAATCACATTATAAATGAATCTTAATGACATGTAAACCTTCCTTATGCTAAAGATAGAGAAAAAATGGAAGATGGAACCACTTTGAAAATAAGTCTTTAGGATTGATTTGATGGCTAGTTGCATCTCCTCAACCTAGATTTCTCCATGATTCTCCATAAGAATCCATGATCAACCCTTTACAATGTGAGATATTGAACAAAAAGTGAGCTTAAAGACCTACAAAAACCCTAGTTTGATGCCCTAAGCTTCAACTTTGTTGTAGATAGACTAATTAATCTTCTTGCACAAAATATGTTCAACACTTGATTCTTGAATTTTTATGTGAAAAGTGTCTAAAGGTTGTGAAAAATGACCTAAAAAAATGTATTTATAAGAATCAATACCTAATTGTTGGTTATTTTGACCTAAGAGGCTGACCTCCATCAAAAAAATTATTAGGTCGAAAATTTTCTCACTCAAAAATGCAAATTACCCTAAAAGGGACTAAGTTGCCACCTTGGGCGACTTATTCCCACTAGGGATTTTTGAGGTAGGATTTATTAAATTTGAGTGATTTGAATGTTGTTTTTCAAGATTGTATGATTTCTTGGTGGAAATAAGCCTCAATATCCAAAATAATGAGTCTTAGGGGTCTATAAATGTTTTGTTAAGGGGCGATTGATGCAAGGGTGTCAAAAGTAGGACCAAATTAGGCACAAAATTATCTCTTTCTTCAAGAGTATATAATTTTTGGTGACACACCCATGACGAACCAAGAAATGCACAAAGAGACATATGAATTCAATAGCAACAGAAGATACAACATCATACAATGTCAAAATTAATGAAGAAAAGATGAACTAACAAGTTGTGTTATGCCAATTCCATCAAACATACTCACATGGCAACATAATAAATCGAGTTGTGTTATAAGAGGTGGCCATGAAAAGAACACTCACAAGTGTAGTCCAATACACTTGGTGAGCCCAAACAAGTGAGAAACACACAAGGTCTAGTGCATTCTGATATACACTAGGTGTGTATCCACAAAACAAGTGGTGATGGGAAAGTCATGCTAGGTCTACAAGCTCCCGTATGTAAACCATACCAAAATTCATAAACCCTAATAACTTTGATAAGGTTCCACATACACCATGTTGCAAGTATGAAGTTGTTGTCATTGATGTCAACAATTTTGTGTTGTCATTAGTGACATTTGTGCAATAGTTGCGAGAGGTTATTTATTTGATTATTTTAATTATGTTTTCATCAGTTAATTCAATAGTCTTAACCACTAGTGTTACTTTGATGAGATTTTGGTCATGATTATGGTAGTGATAAATATGTTGAGGATACTGAGAAAATTGATAAAATAAGGTGTTCTAGTTTTGCTTGACATTTCTTCTATGTTGAAGATTTTCTTGTGTGGATTGAATATGTTGGAAAGAGGCGTTCAAAGCTTCTATATCCAAAATTTTATCTTATAGATTGATGGTCAGAGGAAGTTATAATCACTAGTGTGTGAACTAGTTTTGCAGTGTTTCTTACAAAGTTGTTTGAGAGAAATGTTTTATCTCTACATTTCTTCACATTTCTTCTCTAGGTATTGTGATTGTGAAGGTATGTTTATGGTGTTGATCTCTTTCTCGCGTTAAGAGGATTTGAGGTCTGGTGCTCTGAAAGATGGATTTTAGAATTTTAGTGTTTGATAGTGTAGTCTAAGTGTACAAGTTGTGTTCATTTTGTATGTGTGAATTTTTGTGGAGTTTTATGGATTTTAGAATGGTAGAGGAATATTATAGATAATGATAAAGTGTGGTGTGTGTTTTGGAAGTCATCTTTGGATCATAGGAAGTCTATAATTAAATTTTTTAAATGTGTTTGCATAGGTAGTGACCAACCTAGTGTCTACACTACATTCAAATATGTTTAAGCATTAATGAAAGGTTAGTGTGGCATGCGAGAGTTAATATGGGTCAGAAAATTAAGTTTGTATTGGTCAATTTTCATTTTTATCCACCACGGGAATGCTCAGTGTCATCCTATTTTGAATTTGTAAAGTGTAAGATGAGTGTAGCTAACATGAAGATGTTTTTAAAGCTATTGATGGTATAAATGCAAGGCGAATTGATGTGAGATGTAGTGTGGAATATATTTGAGTGTTTTGATGTGAAATTAAGTGTAGGCTATAATACAATATTATTGAATGCAATGAGTTGAGGTATCTTGATCTCTTGAAGACTACAAGTTTTGTTGAAGCTATTGTGGTGGAGTATTTGTTGCATTGAGATCATGTTCTCTATGTAACATTTTATCTTCTTTCTTCTTTCTATTCTAGTAGTGAGCTTGGGCTATGAGCCTTTCTAGATAGTGTGTGCTATTCTGGTAGTGAGCCTCTTTGTATTGGTTTTATAATCTTATATTGTGAGCTAATCCTCACCATGGTTTTTGCCTTCTAGGATTCTCCACATAAATCTTGTGTTCTCTTGTGTATGGAGTTGGTTATTTTAGTTTTTGTTATCTTATTTTCATGCTTAAATATTATAATAGATTAAGGATTTAATGAATGCATGTGGATCTGATTATTTTATATATTTTTAATGTTTTAATTTGATAAAACTGATTCAACTCACCCTCTTAGTTGTCTTATTCATTTAACACAACAATCACAAGGCTAATATGTTGTGTTATGCAAGACACTCATGAAAAAAAGGTAGCTTAAAAGAAATTTGTGTTATGCTTAGTGGCCAAAAGTTTTATTTTATGATAGTCAAACGGGTTTTTCTTAGTTCATGGAAGGTCTCACTTTAGGGAATGTCGTGCTCAATATGGCCCATCAAGAGAGGACTAGTTCAGAGATAAAATATTCACACCTTAGGAAATGAAAGCCATAGCATTACCACTAAGAGGAATGTCATATTCCAAGAAAGGTGACACTCTTGTAGGAAATTAATCCCAATATCACCAATAAGAAGACACATCAAGTGATGTAAGAATACCACATTTTCAACAAGAGGTCAAAATATCAAGCAAGAAACAAGCAAAAGGAATAATGCCCCCCAATTTAAAGAAATTTACAAACACCATGCTATGAGAAATTACATTAAATTAGATGAAAGGAAGAATTTTGGTTGATTCTATGCTTGGGAGATAGAACAATAAACTTCCTCACTCTCATTCAAGGACAAACCCTAGAGATCTCAACCTCAAGTGTGCAAAGGAGAAATAAATCTTGCAATAGGGCTATCCTAGGGTTTGATTGTAAACTAATGAGGGGTTCACCACCAAGCTAGGGATTGGAAAGAAAAATAAAATACAAGATTTAATACTTAAACCTAATGCAATGCAATCTTTCACTAAATGACCTAAAAATGCATGTAGAATTAGAACAAAAAGATGAGACATGAAATATGTGCACATGGAAATCTGGAGATGATAGGATGGAGGCCTAAAATTCTAAAAACACTAATTTTAAGGCCTACTGTGACTCATATTCTACTTTGGGTGGTTTAGTGCTAGATTTGGGTTTCTATGTAGAAACTGAAATCTAGCAAAAGGGTATTTGAAACTACAAAATCCTAAAAAGTGCGCTATGCTAAATAAACTAGATACTGAGAGGAAGGTGAATCAGTATCCACAAAAACTCATTGAACAAACACTTAAAAATTTATTGCACCATAGAGTAGATTAAAGTAATTTTTTAACATTAAGTTCTAGAACACATGAACACCATATTTTATGTGGAAAATCCAATAACGGAAAAACCATGGTGAGGATTAACTCATAGTATATAAAGTTATATCAAAAATAGTAATAAGAGGGTCATAGCCCCAAATAGAAGCTCACTGCTTACAAGGACTTACTATGCAAAATGGAGGCTCACTAGCTATAGAAAAAGTAAACATAAATTGGCTAACTACCAAGAGTTGAACTGAGAAAGATACACCACATGTGCAAATTCAGTTCCTTTGATGCTTACCAAATTTGGAGAGTGCCAAATAGGCTGGTAATACCAAGCCTATTTGGTGAGTGCCAAATTTGGAACTCACCAAATGGCCTGAATTTTTCAATGAATGAACAAGTGTGAGTTCTCTTGCTTTATGAAATGTCTTTTCGAATGCATTTTTCTAAACTCTTTTATTTTCTCTTTCTCTGCCAGGGAAACTATATACATGAAATAAACATTTAAGTATAAGTTGATATTTACATATGGACATTTACTTTCTTATACTTTAAGTTATATTTCATTTATATAGGAAGGATGTTTGAGAGTGGTTTCAGATCTCTAGGAGTTATAATGCAAATTCTAGTTTTTGGAAGATCTTAAAAAATTTAGACTTAGTCCAATTTCATTAATCAACAATTCAAATTTTAGTAATTAGGAGGTCAAATTTTAGTATTCAACAAGTTGTATCATCTTTTTCTTTCTCCTCCCTCCTCTTTATCTCTCCACTCCCTCTCTCTTGCCCTTCCTCCCTCTCTCCCCTCTCTCTCTCACACACACCCCTCTATATCCTCCCTACATCTTCCTCCCTTCCTCCCATCTGTACTTATCTTTATCTCTTCTCTCTTTACATCTCTTTCCCTCTCTACTTATCTTTATCTCCTCTCTCTCTCTATCTCTTTACCTACCTCTCCCTACATCAATTTGTATCTCACTTATGTCTCCCTCCCTACCTCTTTACAACTCTAGTCTCTATCTCTCATCTCCCTCCCTCTACCTACATCTCTCTCCCACTCTCTATACCTCTCTTCCCCCTCTCTCTCTAACTCTCTCCTCTCTATCTCATTATTCTCTCTCCCTCCCTCTCGGTCTCCCCTCTCTATATCACCACTCTCTCTATCTCTCTATCACTCTCTCACACAAACCTCTATCTGCCTCACTAACACTCCCTTCCTCCCTTCTTCCCTCTCTACTTCTCTCTATCTCTCCTCTCCCTCCCTCCCTCTCTCTACTACACCCCCCCTCCCCTTATTTTTGTCTCTCCTCCCAATATCTCTCACTATTGCCTGTCCCTCCCTCCTCCCTCTTTCTCTCTCAATTTCTCCTTTTCTCTATCTCACCATTCTTTCTCTCACTCACACACACCTCCATCTCCCTCCATACCTTTCTCTCTCTCCCTCCCCTCTCTACTCTCTATCTCTCCTCTCTCTTTCCCTCTCTATACCTACCTCTCCCTCCATCACTCTCTCTCTTCATCCCTCTCTCTCTCCATCCATCTCTATCTCATTTTTGTCTCCTTCCCTACCTCTTTCATTCTCTACTCTCTTTCTCTCCATCCCTCTCTTTCTCTCTCTCTCTCCTCTCTATCTCACCATTATCTCTATCCCAACCTATAACCCCCTCCTCTCCAAATCACCATTCTCTCTCTCCCACTTTCCATTTCACTCCCTCCTCTCTAAATAACCATTAGCTCTCTATCCCACTTTCCCTCATTCCCTCTCTATGTCTCACTTATCCCTTTCTACCTCTCCCTCCCTCCAACCTCCCTCTCTATCTTTATCTCTATTTCTCATTCTCTCCTTACATCTCTACTCTCTATTTCACCACACTCTCTATATCACTCTCCCTCCTTCCCTCTCTCCCTCCTATCCCTCCCTCTCTCCTTCCCTCTCTACCTACCTCTCCCTCCACTACCTACCACTCTCTCTACCTCTCTCTTTCTCCCCCTCTTTCTCTCTTACTCTCTCCTTCCCTCTATATTCTCTATCTCTCCCCCTTCCTCTCCGCTCTCTTTCTCTCTCTGCCCCTTCCTCTCTCCCCTCATTTTCGCCCCTCTCACTCTCTATCTCCTCCTTTCCTCTCCCACCATCCCTCCACTCTCTACTTCTCTCTATCTATCATCTCTCTCTACATATCCTTCCCTCTCTATTTATATTTATCTCCCCTCTCCCTGTCTTTACCCACATATCCCTCCATAACTCAATATCTCAACCATGTATCCTCCCTACCTCTTTCCCTTTCTACTCTCTATCTCTCTACTTCCTCCCTCTACCTCTCTCTACCCCTTCTCTCTCTCTCTCTCGCACACACACACACACATACTCACCTCCATCTCCTCCCTACCCATCCCTCCCTCCCCTCTCTACTTCTCTCTATCTCTCCTCTCTCTACATCTCTTTCCCTCTCTACCTATATTTATCTCCCCTATCCCTTTTTTTACCTACCTCTCCCTCCATCAATTTGTATCTCACCTATGTTTCCTTAATTACCTGGGGTTGAGGGATTAAGGGTTAAGGGTTGAGGGTATAATGTATAGGGTAGAGGGTTGAGGGTATAGGGTTGAGGGTCCAATATATAGGGTAGAGTGTATAGGGGTTGAGGGATTAGGGTAGATATTTTAATTGGTTTTAAGGGTTGAAGGTATAGGGTTGAGTGTTTAAGGGTTTAATGGTTGAGGTTATAGGGTTGAGGGATTAGGGTAGAGAGGGAGGGAAGGATGGAGTGAGATATGGAGGGAGAAGTGAGATAGAGAGAAGGAGAGAAGAGGAGGGAGGGATAGAGATATACGAGGGTTGAGGATCCAATGTATAGGATAGAGAGTTGAGAATTGTGGGTATAGGGTATTAGGTTGAGGGTATATGGTTGAGGGTAGGGGGTTTTAGATTGAGAGTAGAGGGTAGAAGGTTTAAGGGTTTAGGGTTGAGGATTTAGGGTTGAGGGTAGAGGGTTTAGGGTATAGGTTTAAGGGTATGTGGTTGAAGGATTAGGGTTGAGGGTCTAATGTATAAGGTAGAGGGTATAAGGGTTGAGGGTTGATGGTTTAAGGGTTGAGGATTAAGGGATTAAGGGTTGAGGGTTGATAATTTATGGTTAAGGGTTTAATGCATAAAGTAGAGGGTAGAGGGTTTAAGGGTTGAGGGTAGAAGTTTGAAGGTATAGGGTTGATGGATTAGGGTTGAGGGTTGAGGGTAGAGGGTAGAGGATAGAGGGTTTAAGGGTTTATGATTTAATGGTTGCGGGTTGAGGGTTTAGGGTATAGGGTTGAGGGATTAGGGAAGAGATGGTGGGATGGATGGAGAGAGATATGTGAGGAGAAGTGAGATAGATATAAGGAGAGAAGAGGAGGGAGGGAAAATGATAGATGAGGGTTGAGGATCCAATGTATAGGGTAGATGGTTGAGAATTGAGGGTATAGGGAACAAGGTTTAAGGGTTTTTGGTTTAAGGGTTTATGTTTTAAGGTTTAGGGATGAGGGTAGAGGGTATAAGTTTGAGGGATTAGGGTTGAGGGTCCAATGCATTGAGTAAAAGGTTGAGGTTTGAGGGACTAGGGTAGAGGGTAGAGGGTATTGGGTTGAGGGTAGAGGATTTAAGGGTTGAGGGTTGAGAGTTTAAGTTTGAGGGTAGAGGGTTGATGGTATAGGGTTAAGCAATTAGGGTTTAGGGTAGAGGGTACTAGGTAGAGGGTAGAGGGTAGAGGGTTTAAGGGTAGAGGGTTAATGGTAGAGGTTAGAGGGATTAGGGTAGAGGGTTAAGGGTAGAGGGTTAAGGTTTTAAGGGTTTAGGTTTTAAGGGCTAAGGGTAGAGGGTAGATAGTTAAGGGTAGATAGGAGAGATATAGATGGATTGAGTGAGTGAGAGAGAGACTTGAGAGAGGGAGAGGGGGTAGGAGGGAGTGGGAGATAGATAGACGGATGGAGTGTTAAGGGTAGAGGGTAGAGGGTTTAAGGCTTTAAGGGTTAATGGTAGAGGGCTAAGGGTAGAGGGGAGAGACATAGAAGGAGTGAGTGAGTGAGAGAGACTTCAGAGAGGGAGAGGGGGTGTTGGTTTTGTTTTTTTAATGTAACCAGGTTGATCTTCTATTCTACCTATGGAATTTCCAATTCCAATCAAGGGCAGCTCAAAGAACCTGGACCAACTAATGAGGACTTTAAAGAGCTCCTACAAATTGGGCTCTGCAAGACCCTGGAGGGTTATCCCTTAATGCATTTACAAACTCTACACCATTATCATAAAAAACATTAACAACAACAAAAATCCTCATTTAATAGCTCAAAATAATAGGATAACACCAAATAGAATTGGTTGTTCATCAATAAGATCAACTCCTTGGAGCATGAGATAACTACAAAAAAATTTCATAGTATAAGATAGTGATTGATTTGCAATTTGTAGCAATATCTAGGTAAAGACAAAAAATACTGAACCATACGAATGAGTACAACTCAGATCAGTGCCATATATCCATTGGATGAGTCAAATTCATAAGCATATAAGGGTTTATAACATATTTAACACATAACATAAAAGATCCTTGATAGCATTGCTTTACAATCTTATCAATATATATTCTAACCTAATTCTACTTATCAAATTCTTATATACAACATATCCACCTACAATCCCATTCAAGAATTTTAATTAATTATTTGAATTAAAGCTAAAACAAGAATCATACACACCACAACAATGAGGTGAACGAAACAACCCTTGATCATTCTATTCGAAATTCATATACCCTTATACAATGAAGAGACATGAGTTCGAATTAATCATTTCAATTCAAATGAGAATACTATCATAAAACATCAAACCCCCATGAGTTCAAAACCTAAATTGCATTTTCTCTAAAACCATCAGACTTTAGAATTCGCTCTGTAATTTCACCTAGACTCGACTAAAAATATCTAACTTTCTAACCCATACTTCTGGCCTTGAAATCCTTCTTATAGGGAATTAAGGAGAAAAAAATCATCATGTCAGAGAGTACACGTGTCACCAGCCACTTGGACTACCTAGTGACACTTAAAAAAAAAATGGTTATAGAAGCAATCCCTAGAAGAATCTTCTTATTCATGCTCACATGCTGAGGAAGGTTGATGTGGCAGAAAAACATCAAGAACTCCATGCCTAGACTATCACCAAAAAAAAAACTTGAATCTGTTGTAACTGCAACAACTGATTTTTTAACTATTAGAAGCCTACTCCACTTTATTCCTCAGTTAAATTTACACTTTCCCATTCTCGGTACTCTTCATTAGTTGGCTAATTGAAACTGATTACCTCATTTACCTTAACATTGTAAGGCATGTACTTAACTGCCACCTGATTTTCTTCTCTTTCAAAAGATTCCAAAAATGAGTTGGTGTTGATAATTTTGTCCATTTAGCTCACCAATAAATCATAATCTGAGTCATCACAAATTAATCTAATTTGAGCATTGATGACCTCATTTTCCCGATCCTATCACTGTTGGAGTGACTTGATATTTTTATGCTCATCAATTATGTCAGGGAATAGTGTGTCACTCTAATCATTAAAGTTCTTAACCAATTATCAGATCTTCCTACTCAAGTCATGTGGTAGGGCTTGAAAACCCTACAATGAATTAACCAACACTTGAGTAGGCCTTAATGATTGGGGCCTATTATTTATATCAAACCTTGAGGCCTTATACATTATATCTAAATCACTGGCCCTAGGGATCCATTTTTCAATCAATGGTATTACTACCTCTTGATCCCTATCAATATTCTTTATTGCATCTAATAATAAAGAATATAAAGAATACACATATGCCAATTTGTCATCAAAATTCTCATTTAAATGCCTCAATACAACATTAACTACCTCCCCCTACTTTAAAATTACTCCCTCCTCACTTACCTTCAAGGAATCTTGTAAATCTATAATTTTGTGCATCAACTGCTTCTTTGTAGGATAAATAGAGCATTCTCTTTCTTCACCAATTGGCTCTAAATTAGGGTTGAGGAAAGGTGTTTGGTTAGGAGACCCTAGTGTAGAAACAATGGGAGAAGCAAGAGGCACTGATCATGATGTGGGAGGCAATGTTCTGATCTATGGAGCACTTGATTTCTCCCCAATCTGCCTGTACTTCAGCCTTTCCACCTCAATCTATAGCTCAAAATTTCTTTGCTACAACTTGCTATATTCTCCAATTATGAAATTGTATTTCTCCATTAGTCTTTTCTTTTCATCCTTCTCTCTTTCAACAGTCTTTTGGGTTAATTTTGCCACATTCATAGTTAATTAGTGGCCTCTATTGTTGAGGTTTCTGAAGCTCTCTTTATTATCAACCCTCCTCTTAAATTTGGGTTAATATCAGTAACATTGGGCTTTCGCCCTTGAGGGGGTAAAGCCCAAATTGTGAAAAACTCATATTCTTCACTGAAGGCACAATCTTGCAATGCTTCCTTGACCTCTTCTTCAAAATCTTGGAGGGGATGCTTAGACTTCAAAATAGCATTGAAAGCTATTGCATCTGCAATGTCCCACTCAGGAAAAATTAAGACACCAGCTTGATTTACTAGTTTTCCTCCCTCCTCAGGAGTGATGCTCTTTAATTCATCCATTAATTCAGCCTTCACTTCATCATCATTCTCTTAGTCAAACCTGTCAGGTCTCAATTCTCTTCTCCTCTTAAATTTATCCTGATATTCTTCCAATTTCATTCTCCATACTAGGTTCAAGAAGACTGGAGTTTTTACAAATGCATTATAATATATAAAATCCTTACATGCTTCCATTCTTGCATCTTGCACACATTTTCCTTTCATCTCGAGATTGGAGAGAACCAATTCAGCTAGCCTAGGAGGAGAAGGCATACCCATCTACATGTCCCAGTTAGTGACAACAATTTCACCCACCAAATCCTCTTGTGATTTCTCAATCTTTTACCTCTTGGGGCTTGGATCTGATGGTGGTGGTGAGGGACTATTCTTGGGTGATGATTCCAAATCAATAATCTTGATTTCCCCAGCTGTTTTGAGCTTTGGATGTGGTTGTGTAGGAAATTTTATTATTTTTTTCCTTTTCTATAATCTTCTTCCTCATCACTGCTATCATTTCTTTTCCTTCTATGAATAGGCCAATTCTCTAAAGGTTGGTAGGTTGGCCTCTCTTCCAATGTCCTAGCATCTTGCTCCTATATTCCTAGATCCAACTCTAGGTTTATCCTCTTGGTCATCAAGGTGCCCATGATTTCTTTGAAGTTGTTCATCAAAAAATCAACTTTTTTATGATATGGACTAAACTCCATCAATGGATCATATTTTGGATCCATTTTATGCACAATGACTAATAGCTTATCATAAGCTATCCATTTTTCTTTCAATTCCTGCCTACTTAGATTAAACTCATTTATAATCAAGTCCTCAGGGAAGTTGAAATCATGCATAAACTTACCACCTTTTATCCTTTGTCTAAAAAGGGTGAGGAAGCCTTCAGGATCATGTTGTTCCTTGGGACCACAACTCAAATGGTATTCTTAATTTTTTTTCCCAAAATGTACTCAACCTCCTTTCGAAAAGACAAAATCTGACACCATAGTATAGTTCAAGACAAATGTTCCTTTACCTTTTCCAGTAAGGTTTTCCTCATGGATACAACCAATCTTCCACATTACTTCTACAAATCCCACTCTTTGTGGCACATTGTATGGAAATATATGAGGGGTCCCTTGAAAACCATACACCCTCAATATAGTGCTAACTAGGTATGAAATAATATCACCCCAGTTGTGGCAAACCTTGAACTCTAGATTCCTCATCTTTGGTCTAAGGAAATAATGTAACTCCTCAGGAATTATAGGCACATTCACCATTAGCTTGGCTCTTAATCTGGAAGCAAAACAATTGTCAAACTGCACATAACTAGCATTCTCCCTGTTATATGATAGATTTGTAGTCGACACCTACACTGGCAATCTTTCTCCATTAATCGACTACCTTAACTCCTTCTTCTCAAAGAAGAAATCAGAATTCTTATATAAGAACATATACATCAACATGGAATACCAAAAGAATGGAGTGCTTGCATCATTTTGGTGCAACCTCAACAGCCCTTCATGTATATTTTCAGCCAAAACGGAAGAAAAATCACATGTGACTGAGAAATTAGGGTCTTGTATTTGTACCCCTATGAACATATAAGCAATAGGCATCACCGTGTTAGGGTTAAAACTCAAAATCTGGCACAATGAGTAAAATATGGCCAATAAATTATTTGCAAAGTAGTTCAGTCTGAAAGGTTCTTGGTCACTAGGGCTAATATAGAATTTTGAACCTCCTATCCTAGCCAAATGAGGTGGGAGCAACTTAACTCTAAAAAGTGATTTCAACCTCCCATACTCCACTTTCATCTCTTCAAGATCAATAGGAACCAAAAACATATTGAGCTCACTCAGATCAAAAACCTGTTGAAAATCTTCTTTGTTAATGCTCAACATAACCCTTCCATCATTATCTCTAATCACCCGTGTGACAGAGTCATATCATGCAGCCACTGCTCTAAGAAAATCCACATCAGGGAACATATTCAATACCACCATCTTCCCCATATCATACATCCAACCATTCAAAAATGGGTGAGGGAAAATTCCTTTGTCCAAACCACAATTTGAACATCTCTAAACCTGTAAGCGAAACCCTAGCATCGGCTATGTTGGAAAAATTATATACTAGTCCCTCCCCTAGGTTTTTTTCCTCACATCAAGACTAACCCCTTCTTCCTATCATTCATTGAAAAGGGAAATTGATCCGAGAAATCATCATATAGGTTTTTATTTAAATAATCAATATGGCCAAAATGTTGCTTTGACAGTGCCATCTTGGGTGAACTAGGGTTTCCTTGCTATTTCAAACCTCAAACAAACTAGGGGTAAACAAAAATATGAAATTATAGAACAAAACCTTGAAATTTCCCATAGTTAAATTAACCTATAGCCCCAAAACAGTTATCAACAAGCACTTTGACACGTACACCACACATTTCCCCCCAAATTCAAAATTAAAATAACTAGGAGATACAAAAATTGACTCATGGCTTTGTGTTTGCAGAAACCCAAATCTTTGTTGTAACAACTCGTAACTTCATCCTTGGTCTTGTGAATTCTCCGCAAAGATGTTTGAATTCCTTGTGATGCAATAGGTCAGGAAAATGGTCATTTTATTTTGATCAAATCATGCTAGTAGACTTATTGTCTGCCATTAAAGCTTACTTGTGCATCGCACCAAAAACTCCAATCACATTTGATGCAGATTCAAATATTAGTTATCGATCCCACTTTGGTTGTATCATCGAACAGATGCCTTCAAAAAAAACTGTCATGATCTCCACTGTGCCAATAAGGGCCCACCATACTATTCATTTCCAAGGAAATCCACGTGGTGCTCGCCCATGATATCGCAATCAATAAAGATCTCGCAAGTTCTGATCACGTGATAGTGGGCAACCATGGATGTCAAGCATCGGCAATCCTATTCATTCAAGATAGTCACCAGCTTTGTCATTAACAATCGAGAACCTATCCCACCAAGATTAGAACATCTTCATTGATTTGAAGCACGTTCATCTCATAATTGCTTTAGTAACCTGCTACATAATGTATTAAAGCCAGATAATTGTATTAAAGTATTTCTATCATCTGTTTTAGCTTCACCAGATGAGACACTTGAAACTCAACTGTGATATCATAATAAACCAAAACAGTGTGGTGGGGTCATCACGGGATGGTGGGGAGTGGCTGAGATCAAAGGGTAATTGATGAGTGGATGAGGGGACAACACTAAGTCAATGATAAACAATGACTTGAGTTGTTTTTAAACGATGGATCATGGGACCATCCTAGACTTAGGAAATAATAAATTTAGGCAAAGGAAATAAAATGATAGATCAAAGGGACCCTACGTAGACAAAGTGATGGGGCATAAGTTGTTTTAAAAGCCTCCTCCAAAAAGTAACAGCCAAAAAAATCCCACCCAAGGAATTAAATAAAACACTAGGGTTTTACATGAATAAAAAAGATAAAACCCAAACCTTAGGCACTTCCCAAATACCATAGATGATCAAAAATATAAGGCAAGATAAAATGGAACACAAAGAGAAAAATCTGAAGTTCCATCAGGGGGTAGGAGGGAGAAATTTGAGAGAGAGAGAGATAGAGAGAGATAGAGGGAGAGGGAGAGGGAGTGAGAGAGAGATAGAGGGTAGAGGGTTTTAAGGGTTAAAGGTAGAGGAGAGAGAGAGATAGAGAGAGGTGATAGAGATAGAAGTAGAGAAGGAAAGAAGGTGGAGATATTGAGAGAGAGGAGGCAAGGAGGGAGAGAGAAATAGGTATGGAAGGACAACCAGGTATAGAGAAGTAGATATTAAAGCAGTGATAGAGGGAGAGGTAGGGATGGAGAGAGAGGTGAGACAAAAACAAAGAGTTCTAGGTAGATAGAGGGTATAGTTAAGGGTAGATGGTAGAGTGTTTAAGGGTTTAGGGTTTAAGGGTTAAGGGTTTAGGGTTAAGGGTAAAGGGGAGAGAGATAGAGCAAGTGATTAAGAGAGAGGGTGGAAGTGAGAGATAAATAGAGGCTAGAGGGTTAAGGATAGAGGGGAGATAGATATAAGGAGTGAGAGAGTGAGAGAGAGACCTGAGAGAGGGAGAGGGGGTAGGAGGGAGAGACTTTAGAGAGAGAGAGGGATGGAGGGAGTTGGAGACATATAGAGGGTAGAGGGTTTAAGGGTTAAGGGGAGAGGGGAGAGAGATAGAGGGATTGAATGAGAGAGAGAGAGGGAGGGAGTGGGAGATAGGTAGAGGGTAGAGGGTAGAGGGGAGTGAGAAAAAAGAAGTGATTTAGTGAGATAGAGACTTGAGAGAGGAGAGGGGTGGGGAGAGACTTGATGGAGAGAGGGAGGGAGGGGGAGTGGGAGATAGATATAGGGTAGAGGGTTAGATAGATGATAGGTTTAAGGGTTTAGGGTTTAATGGATAAGGGTTTTGGGTTTAGTGTTAAGGGTAGAGAGAGAGATATATTTCTGAGAGAGAGAGAGGTAGAGGGGAATAAGGGAGAGTCTCTATAACTCCCTTCCCTCTCTCTCTCAAGTCTCTCCCTCCTACCCCCTCTCCCTCTCTTTGGTATTTCTCTCTCTCTCACTAACTCTTATCTCTCTCCTCTCTAACCTTAACCTTCTACCCTTAACCCTTAAACCCTCTACCCTATACCATTAACCCTTTACCCTATATCTCTCTCCCACTCCCTCTCTATCTCACTCAAATATCTCCCTCCTACCACCTCTCCCTCTCTTAGGTCTCTCTCTCTCTCTCAATCAATCCCTCTATCTCTCTCCCCTCTACTCTTAACCCTAAACCCTAAAACATTAAACCCTCTACCCTCTACCATTAACACTCCCTCCCTCTATCTATCTCCAACTCCCTCCCTATCTCTCTCAAGTATCTCCCTTATACCGTCTCTCCCTCTCTTAGGTCTCTCTCTCACTAACTCACTCCCTCTATCTCTCTTCCCTCTATCCTTAACCCTTAATCCTCTACCCTTAATCCTTAAAACCTTAACCCTCTACCCTTAACCCTAAACCCTAAAACCTCAATCCTTAATCCTCCCTCCCTCCATCACTCTCCCACTCACTCCCTTCCTATCTCTCTCTCAACCCTATCCCTCCTACCCCCTCTCCCTCTTTTAGGTCTCTCTCCCTTCTACCCTTAAGCCTAAACCCTAAACCCTTAAACCTTAAACCCTTAAGCCCTCTACCCTCTACCCTTAACCATGCCTCCCTCTATCTCTCTCCCACTACATCTCTCTCTCTCTAAAGTATGTCCCTCCTACTCCCTCTCCCTCTCTCAGGTCTCTCTCTCGCTCACTCCCTATATCTCTCTCCCCTCTACCCTAAACCCTCTACCCTCTACCCTCTACCCTTAAACCCTAAATCCTTAAACCCTTAACCCTCTACCCTTAACCCTAAACCCTAAACCCTTAACCCTTAAACTCTCTACCCTCTACCCTGAACCCTGCCTCCCTCTATATATCTCCCACTCCCTCCCTCTCTCTTTGAACCTTCTCCCTCCTTACCCCCTCTCCCTGCCTCAGGTCTATCTCTCAGTCACTCCCTCTACCTCTCTCCCCTCTACCCTTATTGTAAACTCTAAACACTTAACCTTTAAACCTTTTACCCTTAACCCTCCCTCCCTCTATCTCTCTCCCACTCTCTCTCCCTCCTACGCCCTCTCTCTCTCTCAAGTCTATCTCTATCACTCACTCACTCACTTTATCTCTCTCCCCTCTACCATTATCCCTCTACCCTATACATTAGATACTCAACCCTCATCTATCTTTGTGCCTCCCTTCTCTTCTCTAATTCTCTCTATCTCATTACTCCCTCCATCTCTACCTCGATCCATCCATCCCTCTCTAACATAATCACTCAACCCTATACCCTCAAACCTTAAACCCTTAAACACTCAACCTTAAATCCTAAAACCTTAACCCTTATCCCTTAAACCCTAAACCCTTAAACCATCTATTTGGAACAAAAATCCCATACATTATTTTTAAATTTAAACTCACAAAACAAATACAAACTTTTATGACCTGACTCACTCCATAATACATGATTCCATGAACATAACCCCTTGGCACATAAGAATCACCTAATCCTAGTTAGCCAAGAGCGATAAAAGAAATTAGTCCTAATTGGAAAGACTATGTGTGTGTCTTCCCAATCGAAAAAGACATTGCGATTTATCTCAAAGTGTTATGCATATTGAGAAGAGGTGGATGAAGTCACACCGATAAAATCAAATTGAAGAAAAAAAATGTTCATCATTGGGAAGGCAATGCTTATCATCCTATCGAAGAGGACTTATCGACAAGAACAAGGTGGTCGGAACAAAGTTTTCAAATCAGGTTGAGCTCACAAGTCATACCGATAGAAATCCCATCGGCAAGAAACATATTTCCTCCTTCCGATAAAGTAGGTGAACAACTATGTTAGAGAAACTTATATAATCAAACCAAGTCCCTCAAGATCTTCCCGATCACACTGAACAAAAAACCCATGAATGGCAGTTAAAAAATATTCAAGGAGACATAAGCCAGGTCACAATGATCAAAAGACCCCAGAGATAACAATACTACATAATCGGTAGGACAAAGCCTATTGTTCCACCAATGTAGGTCCATCGACATGAGCAAATTAGTCAAAGAAAATTTTCCAAGTCCTGTCGAGCTCAAAACTCACACCGAGAGAAACCCCATCGATGAAATAATTATATTCCTACCAATATAACTAATGGGCTATTGTGTTAGGGATAATTATATCATCGGCTCGAGTCCCTCAAATCTCACCAATCTTATGGGTCGCATTGATGAAGGATGTTTCAAGGAGTCTTTTTGATCTGTCTGAATGGGTGAACCAATGAAAAAAGAATATCAGAGAGACATGTATGATTAACTAGAATGCCTTAGGTCTCTCTGATGATGAAATTCATATCGATGTAAATTATTTTGGGGAAAGTCTCACCGAACCTTCCTAGTTGATGAAGCAATAAAAGAAAGCACATTGGGGAGACCAAAACACATCGATAGAGCAACTTATTTTCTTGGCGATGGGTCATGTTAGCTTGATGGTGATGAAGAATGACTTATACTCATTGGAAAGACACAGGGCAATGATTGATGGAACTTTTAGCATACTAGACCATTTTGACGTCAATGAAACTTTTCAATTTTCTCCCCAAAGTAATTAAATAAGAAAAATGGATAGTTACTTTTACCTAAAGGATTTATTGGTGGAAGTACAAAAGTTTCCAGCAAAGGATAATTATCGAAATTGATTTTTCACGAAATTGCAAAAATTGAGATTAAAGTTCAAATATTTAATTTTCCAAAGGCAAGTAATTGAAAATTTTATTTTGCTGAGAATAATTAAACAAAGAGCTGGACGAAAAAGAGGAGTTGCACCAGATGAATGTTTTGAAGAATTGTAGCCCTAGAAGATATAATGTATATATGCAAGGTGAAATCAAAATTAAAGAAATTAAAATTAAATTAGAATTAGGAGTTAGTTAAGAGATATACAAAAATAATTTTGCAATGTTTATCATATAAACTTTACTCTATGGACCATGATGCAGTCATAAATTTTGGCTGAAATCAATGGGAGATCCTTAATTTTGTGGCTGAATATTGGTGTCAATTGTTTGTCAAATTCAAAAGAAACTATCTAGTTGTCTCCACATTGCTGCTTCTCTGTTATTTGAAGTTGCATGTCCAAGTTGATATTTCAATTTCATCAAAACAAATTTTTTGTTATTATAAAGTCAAGTTAATTGGTTTTTGTCAACGAATTAAAATACTTTTAACTGATTAGAGTAACTTGAGGGTAACAATTGGATCAATAAGAAGAGTTAGGTAATTGATATGATTGTCATACTATCTCAACATTGATGTTGTCTTGTCATTCAAATTAGGGGTATACTTTATTTTGTCAATACATATTTTTTGTCATTGTGTGGTTTTGTTAATTGGTTCCTTCAAGGAAGGATTCAAATCCTTTTAATAAATCATAGTAACCTGGTAGGATCAATTGGATCAATAAGAAGATTTTTTCAAGCACAGTCTTGCACGTTTTTACAAGTTATAAATAAAATTTAGTGCCAAAAACTTAGAATTGTAACCAATACTAGCCACCTATTATAAAACTTCTTTGACTGCACATACCCAACAAATCGGTAGTCTTTCTATTCAATCATATATAATTCACTTTAGGAACTTTAGAAAGTATTTATTTCCAAATAACTACATATTTATATATCTTGATATTGCTCATAAAATTTATACCAAATTAGTCTTTACATCTACTTCACTTTCCATTGTCACCATAAGTAGATTTAATTAGCTAAGAGTAACATAAATTTCAAATCTGATTCATTAGTAAGGTCAACCCACCTAGATATAGCAGAGCCTAAAGAGTAGGGAGTCATCAACCTAATAGGTTAACTTTGTTCATTGGTTCAGAAACCTTGCAATTTCTATCATAGAGGCTAACATCCTCTTAGGACTGGCAACCTTATTTTAAAGATCCAACACCCTCTACCCTCTACCCTCAACCCTAAAATCCTTAAACCCAAGTAAAATATCTACCCTAATCTCTTGAACCTCAACCCTTAAACCCTAAACCCTAATCCCTAATCCCTCAACCCTCAACCCTCAACCCTCAACCCTCAAACCCTAACCCCTCAACCCCTATACTCTCTACCCTATACATTGTTCCCTCAACTCTAATCCATCAACCCTCTTACCCTCAACCTTAAAGCCTTGACCCTCAAACCTTAAGGGGTAGTGGGTAGAAGGTTTAAGGGTTTTTTTTGTTTAATGGTTTAGGGTATATTGTTAAAGTATTAGGGTTGAGGGTCTAATGTATAGGGTAGATGGTATAAGGGTTGAGATTTTAAGGGTTGTGGGTCGAGGGAAGAGGGTTGAGGGTATAGGTTTGAGGGAGGGGTTGATGGAGGGGGAGATGGAAGGAGAAGTGAGATAGAGAGGAGGAGAGAACAGGAGGGAGGGGAAAAGATAGATGAGGATTGAGGATCTCAGGTATAGTGTAAAGGGTTGAGAATTTAGGGTATAGGGTTGATTGTTTAGGGTATTGGGTTGAGGGTATAGGGTTGAGGGATTAGGTTTGAGGGTGGAGGGCAGAGGGTAGAAGTTTTAATGGTGTATGTTTTAAGGTTTAGGGATGAGGGTAAACAATTTATGGTAGAGATTTAAGAGATTAGGGTAGAGGGTCGAGGGGAGAGATATAGGAGTGATTGAGTGAGAGAGAGACTTGAGATAGGGAGAAGGGGTAGGAGGGAGATATTTGAGAGAGAGTGAGGGATGGATTGGGAGAGAGGTAGAGGGTAGAGGGTTAAGCCTAGAGGGTATATGGTTTAAGGGTTTAAGGTTAAGGGTAGAGGGGAGAGATATAAAGGGAGTGAGTGAGAGAGAGAGACCTCAGAGAGGGAGAGGGGGTAGGAGGGAGATTCTTGAGAGAGATGGATGGAGTGGGAGAGATATAGAGGGTAGAGGGTTAACGGTAGAGGGTAGAGGGTTAATGGTAGAGGGTAGAGGGTTTAAGGGTTAAGCATAGATGGGAGAGACATAAGAGTGAGTGAGTGAGAGAGACTTGAGAGAGGGAGAGGGTGGAGGAGGGAGAAAGTTGAAAGAGAGAGAGAAATAGAGAGAGAGGGAGTGGGAGAGAGATAAATGGTATAGGGTAGAGGGTTTTAAGGGTTAAGGGTTAAGGGTTTAGGGTTTAGATTTTAGGGTAGAGGGGAGAGAGATAGAGGGAGTTACTGAGAGAGAGACTTGAGAGAGGGAGAGGGGGTAGGAGGGAGAGGGTTGCGAGAGAGAGATGGAGGGAGTGAGAGAGAAAGACCTTAGAGAGGGAGATAAGGTAGGAGGGAGAGTCTTGAGAGAGATATAGAGGGTAGAGGGTTTAGGAGGGAGAGGGTTGAGAGAGAGAGGGTATAGGGTTTAAGTGTTAAGGGTTTAAGGTTTAAGGTTAACGGTAGAGGGGAGAGAGATAGATAGAGTGACTAAGAGATAGAGACCTGAGAGGGGGAGAGGGGGTAGGAGGGAGATACTTGAGAGAGAGAGAGGGGGTAGAGGGTAGAGGAGAGAGAGCTAGAGGGATTTAGTGAGAGAGAAAGAGGGAGTTTTTTGGAGAGAGAAAGAGGGTAGAGGATTAAATATAGATGGAATAGAGATAGAAGTGAGTGAGTGGGAGACCTGAGAGAGGGAGAGGGAGTAGGAGGGAGAGACTTGAGAGAGAGAGAGAGAGAGGGAGGGAGGGAAAAAGTGGGAGAGAGATAGAGTATAGAGGGTTAAGTTTAGAGGGTAGAGGTTTTAATAAGGTTTTAGAGTTTAAGGGTTAAGGGTCAAGGGTTAAGGGTTTAGGGTTAAGGGTAAAGGGGAGAGAGATAATGGACTGAGTGAGAGAGAGACCTAAGAGAGGGAGATGGGGTAGGAGGGAGAGTCTTGAGAGAGAGAGAGGGATTGAGTGGAAGAGAGATAGATGGTAGAGGGTTTAAGTTTTTAAGGGTTAAGGGTAGAGGGCTAATGATAGAGCAAAGAGACATAGGAGTTAGCAAGTGAGAGAGAGACTTGAGAGAGGGTGAGGGGGTGGGAGGGAAAGACTTGAGAGAGAAAGAGAGAGAAAGAGAGATAGGGAGTGGGAGAGAGAGATATAGGGTAGAGAGTTTAAGGGTTAAGGGTAGAGGGGAGAGAGATAGAGGGAGTGAGTGAGAGAGATAAAAAGACCTGAGAGAGAGAGAGAGATAGAGAGAGAGAAGGGGTAGGTAGAGAGGGAGAGGGGAAAGATAGGGAGATGAGAGATAGAAATATGAGGGAGGGATAGATATGTAGGTAGAGAGGTTTTAGATAGATACAAAGTAGAGAGGGAAGGAGAGAGGGGAAGGTTGTGATAAGTTGGAGAGAGAAGAAGGAAGGAAAATAGATTAAGAGAGGGAAGGAGGGAGAGAGGGAGATAGAGAGAGATATGAGGTATGGAGGGATAGGCAGGTAGAGAGAAGTAGAGAGGGAAGGAGAGATGGAGGAAGAGGTAGGGATGGAGCAAAAAAGGAAGGTAGAGAGAGGAAAGAAAGATATAGAGAAGTAGAGAGGGAAGGAGAGATGGACGGAGAGATAGGGATGGAGAGAGAGAGGCAGGTAGAGAGAGGAAGGGGAGATATAGAGAATTATATTGGGAAGGAGATATGGATGAAGAGGTATGGATCGAGGGAGAGATAAGGATTTAGAGAGAGAGGTAGGTAAGGAGATGGAGGGGTAGATAAAGGGAAGTAGAGTGGGAAGAAGACGTAGGGAGGGAGGGAGAGATAGGTGAGATAGAGATAGAGGAGGGAGGGAGGTATATTTAGGGAGAGAGGTGAGATAGAGAGAAATAAAGTAAAGAGGGAAGGGGGAGACAAAGAGAGGTGATAGAGAGAACTAGAGATGTACGGAGGAAGCTAGAGATATTGAGAGAGGGAAAGAGAGAGGGAGAGAGAAAGAGGTATACAGGGGTAGGTTAGATAGAGAGATGTAGAGTGAAGTTTGGCGGAAGAGAGAAATGAGGGAGGGATAGGTAAAGATGGATAGTTGAGATAAATAGGAGAGGGAGAGAGAGATTATAGAGATGGAAATGAGAGATAGAAAGAGGGAGAGGGAGTGAGGGGAGATAGAAATAGGGGAGGGAGGGAGAGATAGAGAGAGTAGAGAGGGAGGAGAGAGATAGAGAGAGGTGATTTTAAAAGTAATAAGTTATTATGCTTAATTAATTTAATCATATTGGTTAATTAATTAGGTCACTTATTCCTTTAGGTTGCGTAAGCTAAACTTAGGCACATAAATAATTATTTATTAATTATTAAGTGTGCACACTAAGGTTTCCTATTTTTAGGTTTTCTTGATCTCCTCATAAGGATTGATCACATTGTAATTATCATATTATTTAATAATCATATTTTGCTTTTAGCTTGCACATATTTGCTTTTGCTCTAAGGGTTTACATAACATTCTCTTGTTTGTTCTGAATATTTGTTGCATGTGATAGGTGATTGCTTGCAGGTGATTCTTGGGGACTGTGAAGTTGGATTTATAAAATTCTACATGGTATTAGAGCTTCAGACCTGTGGCCGCCTATTCGTGATTTGAAGATATTCTCTCATAGCATCTCTTTTTGTGTAAGGGTTTCAAACCAGGCTGATTTATTGAGCTTCTAGGGATTGGAAAATGTTCTGCATATTTCTAGGCCAAACAGACATCGCCATTGCGTTCATAGCACCCAAAAACCCTATAAATTCCTTTTGTTTCATAGATTTTGGACCTGTTAAAAAAAAAGGGAAACAAATTTTCCAGGGAGCTCGTACATAGTCCGAGGCTTGCAAATCGAAAAAAATAAAATAAAATAAAAAATAAAAACGACGATTTAAACAAACTGTGGCCAGTGCCAACTAGCCCGTGCCACCAAATCTCCACCAAGCGGCCACTGCCATGCCACCGAGTGAGCACTTGGACCGCCACCCACAACTCTCCAACCCCCGCGGGCTTAAAGCCTCAGCAGTAGGTCATGTGGGTGACCAGGCCCCACACACCTAGCCCCTCTCAAACTCCTAGCCCCGTGCGACAGTCATGTGGGTGACCAGGAGCTTTGGCTCCAGCCCTCAGCTGCCAACCCCCTAGTTACCATATGACCAAGGGCTTATTTTTTTTTTTTAGCCCCTAAGGGCTCCTGGAGGCCATATTGGACATTTTGGAGCTATTTTCACGTAATCATGCATATTTTTTTCGTACAATCTCCAGTTTGTGAAAATGAGATATCACCGGAGAGCTGGTTCTGGTGTTGTTTCAGTGGTTCTGGTTATGTTTTCTTTTTTCCAATTTTGAAGCCTTTTTCGCCTATTAAAGCTAGAAGTTGTTGTTTTCACTCCGGGAGGCATATCTTTTGCATCCGGACTTAGTTTTGCGAAAAAAAAGGTGTCAGAAAGCTAGTTCAGTGCTCTACATAGATCTCAAACCTATTTTTCCAGATTTTTTTACCAGGTATCTGATTTTACTTTTTTATCTCAGCCTTTAGTTTTTCAATTATTTTCTTGGGAAGTGTGCTATCAGGCTATTTTTTTAGATCAACGAGCATTGTATTTTTTATTTGAGAGTATATATTGCTGTTTTATTTCATGGATACACATAAAATTGTACCCCTCACTCCATTCAACTATTTTGGTTGGAAAAAACAAATGGAGATTCACTTGAAACACAAAGGGTTGTACAGGGTAACCATGGGTACAAAAATTGAACCTACACATGCTGCTGAAAAGAGAAAGTGGTTTAATAGATGTGATGAAGCTTATGGTACATTATGTATTTATCTTTCTTTTGACCTTATTTTTCATATTGAGTCTTGCACTACACCCCATGAGGTTTGGACTACTTTGCAGTCTTTGTTTGGGAAGCAAGATACTATGAGAGGGTTTTAGTTAGAGAATGAGCTTATTGGCTTAAATCCTAGGGTTTTTGATAGTATCTAGGAGTTTTTCACCAAACTCAAGTCTCTTAGATTGCAGTTGTCACAGTGTGGTGTTTGGAAGGAAGAATCTTAGTTGATATTGTCCATTCTTTCTAAGCTTAGACCAAATTATTCAGTTTTTGTTTCTACCTTTTATGCTACTAGGGATGCACTTGGTACTAGATTTACTATTCCTTATTTTGATGATTTTGCATCTTGTCTCACTCAAGATCAGGCCAAGTTGGCCAATATGGGCAAGTTGAATCCGTCTTCATCATAGGCACTTATTATATCACAGGAGCCTAGAGATCAGAAGGCTTCTACAGGAAAAGGAAAGAAACAGAAACAAAAGGATTCCAAATCTCATGCGCATTAGAAGGAGTCCTTAGATTCATCATCCTCTTCTAAGGGGAAATCATTTAGGAAGGAGAAGGTATCATGTGCATATTTCAAGAGAGAAGGACATGCAAAACATAATTGCTACAAGAAGGACATTGATGAGCTGAAGCATCTTCTTTAGAAACATCAAATTGATTTTCCTTCTAGGATGTCTGCATCATCTCATTCCCCTCCTCCTCCTTCTTCTTCTTTAGTGCAGCATGATAGGGGCACAACTGGTTTACATACTTCATCAGATATGAAGGGGCATGCTCTTTGTGCTTCTTCGAGTCTTGGATCAGGGAGATAGCTTCTAGATTTAGGAGCATCTCATCATATGGCTTCTACACAGTCTATGTTCACTTCCTTTTAGTCTCACACGATGTCTCCTATTTTTATGGGAAATAATACATACATGATTGTTATAGGGAAGGGGTCTATTAGTTTTGGAGACAACACTTTTCAGGATGTCTTGTGTGTTCCTCATTTGACAAACAAACCTCTTTCTATATATCAGATCACACATGGAGGAAATGGGAGGTATGTGGAGTTCACACCTAATTCAGTTATCATTAGAGACTTGGAGAGTAGAGTAGTTATTTCTACTGGGGTGGTGGATCACTCATCTTGGTTGTATTCCTTTGCAAATTTTTCTACTGATGGTGCTTCTATTCCTACAACTATTCATCACACATCTAGTGTGAATCATCATTCAGAGGAGAAATTTGGCTTCTTGAACATTGAAGTTCTCACTTCAGATCCTGCTCTTGAGCCATCCATTACATCTCCTCCACCTATTGTTGCACTTGTTGATACTTCTATGACTACATATGCGGTTTCTTTTGTTTCAGTGCAGCAGGATCCAGTTGATCATCCATCTTTGGAGGTTCCTATTTAGTCTTCACCCACTTTGAATTATTCATTTGTTGAGGTTACACCTGCTTCTATGGAGACATCATGGGATACACCTACTTCACCTTCATATATTACTTTCATTCGGCCTCTTCCCTCTCACTTCTTTCAGGAGATGCAGTTTCTTCAGTTCTTTTAGGGCTACTTCATTTTGGGGGGGATTTGTGGTCTCTTTCTTCCTTTCTTCTGGGGGGGTTCTTTCATATATATTTTTGATGGATGGTGTCCTTGGGGGGTCCTATAGAGTCCTCCATCGTTCATCACTTAGTTTCTCTTTGCATTCTATTTTGGGGAGGAGTTTTGTTCCCACTGGGTTTTCTCCTTTACCCGGGTTAGTTTAGTTTGCATTGCATTTGTACTTAGGTACCTGATCAGGCCTTTGTTGTCGGGACCCATCTTTCCTTTCATGCATATTTTTTCTATTATTTTAGCTACTCCCTAAGTTCATCTTAAGGGGGGTTGTTAAAGTAATAAGCTATTATACTTAATTAATTTAATCATCTTGGTTAATTAATTAAGTCACTTATTCCTTTAGGTTTCTTAAGCTAAACTTAGGCATATTAATAATTATTTATTAATTATTAAGTGTGCACACTAGGGTTTCCTTTTTTTAGTTTTTCTTGATCTCCTCATAAGGATTGATCACATTGTTATTATCATATTATTCAATAATCATATTCTAGTTTTAGCTTGCACATATTTTCTCTGAGGGTTTACAGAACATCCTCTTGTTTGTTCTCAATATCTGTTGCATGTGATAGGTGATTGCTTGCAAGTGATTCTTGGGGACTATGAAGTTGGATTTATCCACTTCTACAGTGATATAGAGAGAAGTAGAGAGGGAAATAAGGTGGATATATTGAGAGAGAGGAGGCAAGGAGGGGGAGAGAAATAGGTATAGAGGGACAACTAGGTAGAGAGAAGTAGATATGAAAGGATAGATATAGGGAGAGGTAGGGATTGAGAGAGAGTTGAGACAAAAATAGAGAGAGGTCTAGGGTGATAGAGGGAGGATGAGATAAATATAAGTATAGAGTGAATGAGGGAGGGATGAAGAGGTAGGGATGGAGAGAGAGAGGTGAGAGATAAGAGAGAGGAGGGAGGGATAGGTAGGCAGAGAGAGGTGAGATAGAGAGAAAGAGAGTAGAGAGGGAAGGGGAGAGAGAGAAGTGAGATAGGTGATAGAGAAGTGTGATGGAGAGAAATGTAAAGAGGTAGGGAGGAAGGTGGAGAGATTGAGAGGGAAGGAGGGGGAGAGAGAAAGATATATAGAGGGAGAGGTTAGATAGTGAGAAGTAGAGAGAAAAGGTTGGTGAAAGGAAGAGAGAGGGAGAGAGGGAGGGAGAAAGAGAGGTGAGATAGAGAGAAGTATAATGGCAAGGAGAGAGAGGGGGAGATAGAGAAAATTAGAGAGGGAGGGAGGAAAGGAGAGAGAAGCGAGATAGAGATAATGAGAGAGGGAAGGAGAGGGAGAATGTCGAGAGGGAAGGAGAGAGCGGGAAGTGGAGAAAGAGAGAGAAAGAGGGGAGAGAGAGGGAGAGAGGGAGAGAGGGATAGGAAGGTATGGAGAGAGGTGATATAGAGAGTAGAGAGAGATATATAGAGATAAAAGGAGAGGTAGGGTGATAGAGAGGGAAGGAGGGAGGGAGATAGATATTGGAGAGGGAAGGAGAGAGAGATGGACATGTAGATACATAGTTCTTGAGCTCAAGGGAGATATTGTCAGATAAAGGGATGGAGATAGTGAGAGAGAGATATCTAGAGAATAAGGAATGAAAATGAGTGAGATAGAGAGAGAAAGATGAAATTTGACCTCTTGATTACTGAAATTTGACTAAGTCTAAATTTTTTAAGATCTTCCAAAACTAGAATTTGCATTATAACTCCTAGAGATTTGAAACCACTCTCAAACATCCTACCTATATACATGAAATATAACTTAAAGTATAATAAATTAAATGTCCATATGTAAATTTCAACTTATACTTAAATTTTTATCTCATGTATATAGTTTCCTTGACAGAGAAAGAGAAAATCAAAGAGTTTAGAAAAATGCATTCCAAAAGTCATGAATGACATTTGGTGAGTGCCAAATGAAGTGCTAGTAAAATGAAGCAACCCATTTGGTTTGCACCAAATAGGTTCATTTGGGAAATACCAACCCAATGGGTTGGATTTTCCATTAGGCATCCGACCCAAAGGTTTGGACAACCATTTCATGAAAAAGATATATTTTTTGAAAGGGTGCCAAATTTCCTCATATTTTGTTATGTGCTCCTCATCCCATTTGCACATATTTCAATGCAAGTTTATAAAAAAACCATGATAGTGTTAACCTCTCTCTTAGCTATCTAAATATATAATTCTTTTTTCATTTTGATTTAGTTAAGGTTTTGATCCATGGCTTCTATTGTAAATGCCTCCATTTTTGGTCAAAAACCAACATGTGCTATATTTAGGATAGATTTTTAATTGTTCATCGAAGCGTGAAACTAATTACATTTTTTGAAACTAGACTCCATTCTACAAATCATGAAAAAGAAACAATTTTTGATTAGTTTTCAAAAAAATTAGGGGGGAGCACGCTCAAATTTTAGCTTTTCATGATGTGTCCACTTTGAAAATTCATAAAATATTATATATTCATTAAAAATATTATCTGAAAGAATTAGGATAAACTACATGGTGTTAGCTAATTTCAAACGATTTGGATTTTTGAAATTCTAAAAAAAAGTTAATCAAAAAGCGGGGAGCCCTTAGGCACTATGTTGTTGTTTTTTTTAAATTAGGACCTGTTTTGGGCGCCCCCTTTTTGAGACCCTTAATCTTCATTAATTTTAAAAAAAAATAGTAGCTTAGAAACTAGACTTGGAGCACTTCAAATTTTGTTCTTGTTGCACCTTGAAATTTTGAGCGTAACTATCTTCATTTTCTTGTGCAAATCAGATTTTGCTGATTTTAGAAAAAAAACTGGCATCTTAAGAGCCAAAATTCTGTCAGAACAATGCACTTACCCATACTTCTTATTTTTATTTTATTCACATTGCTTATCCTTTTTTCTTCATTCCACTTCCACACTTCTCATTCTCTAGCTATCTTGTATAAATACTCGAAGTAATTGTATGCATTGATTAGGTCAACCTAATAGATGCAAAACATATTTCCAAGATGATAACTTGTCAGTCTTCATATCAAATTAATTCTCTTGTGTTATGCAATAGCATGTCATCAAATATTAACAAATCGATGCAAAACCCGATCATGTATATGCACTTCCAACCATAAACCTTTTTCAAAACCTCAGACCATACAGATTATCGAAGGAGATATCCGGACCAACATAATAGAAATATTGGATCAAATATCAAATGAGATGAGTATGATCTTCACATCGGTACCTGGTATCAAACCAACATGGTGACATTAATGACAATATTGACAAACTTCCAACAATTTCCTCCTTTGTCTTTGATGGCAACATGTGCAAAATGTCTGATTCAAAAATTCTCCAAAGCTCTCCCCAAAACTCCAAATATCTCCCCCTTTGACATCAATGGCAAAGGGCGCCAAAAAAAATGATTAAAACATGGTGACATCCAACCTTTAAATATTTTTATTCAAAATTTCAAAACTTAAAAACTTTGAAGTATCCAATTTCTCAAATGAAAAAAAATGTTTTCACCTAGAAGACTTTTTTGTACCTTTCCTTGATCACAAGAAGAAATTCCTTCAATTCCAGTACTGCTGAATCCATTCTTGCACTCTATCCAATATATCCAACAGTGTGAAGGAGGATGAACAATCTATAGATGAACGTTGTTTCTCACAGTCTTTTGCATTAATGAATATTTTGGAAAGATGATCTAACCAGACCTCAACAATATCCTTAAGAAGCCAGAAGGCCTTCACTACGTCATCTCTTTTCCTTTGTACAATGATCATTTCAGCCTAAAGCTCACCGATTTTCAACCTTTTCTTCCTTTCTTTGTCCTAAAAAATATCAAATTTATTCCCAATGTTAAACCAGTTTAGCTTCTATTGCTACAATTCTACTTCAAAAGTTGTCAATTGCAGCAGGCCTCCAAAGATAATACCTATAGATGTATTCCATTTATTTGATGCATATCTTTGTCTCTACAATAAATTTAGAAACCTCTACTTTTCGTTTGAACACCTCTTTTCAACTAAATCTTCCAATTTACGTCCGCTCGAACCTTCAAGTAACATTCTTTCTCCAAATATTCCAACCAAATTTTCTGGTAAAAATTCAGAGACAATGGATACATCAATACCTTTGTGAACTACATAATCAACTAATGCATCATCAATTTCAAGTTTTTCAATGGGAAAAGGTGTACTCCATACATCACCAACTTTCTTCATCTTTCATTGTATTATCATGGATTGGATGCCTTCTAAATCAGAAGATTCAAATCTAGCCAAAGATTCTTCTTCTTTTTCCTTTTCTTCAGAGATAGCAATGACATCTTCAAGGATGGGTTTTCTTTTCTTCGATTCTCCAAGGGAATCGCTAGTGACTACTTCCAATTTTTTTGTCTGGGAGGAAGAACCTTCCTCAAATTGACTTACAATGACCTCATAGGATCTCATCACATTTTTCAATGATATGAAAAAATTTTTTCCCACACTTTCTTTATCTTCCAAACTTTCCAAGTGCATGAATATCTCTTTTGCAACGGGAATCTCATATTCCCACTCAACATATTTCTTTCCTGGTAGAAATTTTATAAAATAAATCACCAAACATGTAAGAAAGGATCCAAAGTGAAATGGATATCCTTCTCCTAGTGTCATTTGTATATTCTCGGTAATATTTTTAAGAATTAGCTTACAAAGATCAAATTGTACATTGTCCTTTACCATTTTATGTGCTAGATAAACTGTGATGGTTGTAGTAGAGCCTTCATCATTTCTAAAAAATATTTAACAAGAAATTCCATATGAAAAATACCTAATCAAGTCATCACTGATAGTGGTGATCAACAATTCTCGGGGGTGCTTTTCGACTCCTGTCATTTCCTCCACTTCCTTGTATTTTATTATTTTTCATCCAAGAAGTTCTCCAATGTTGCAGAGTCAGGTAACTGCTTCAATTGCTTCTTTGAAAATGAGATACGGTTTTTCCAATTTAATTTTGGCCATCCTTGAGTTTTCTTAGAAGGAACGTGATAAATTATTTTTTGGCAAACCAAGGGAATTCTCCCCATATATCCAAACCTAGGGTTTGTATGTTCAACAAGTCATTCGATTCCAACCCTAATTCCAATTTCTTTATTTTTTGATGATCGAACTCATCCATCTCAACTCCTTTCAACTTTAGAGGGGTATTCCTTTTAGAATTTTCCATTATAGCTCTCAAAATTTTAACAAGAAAGATTCTTTAGTTACCTATCTTTTGCTGCCACGAGATGGGAAATTTCAGTCACTTATATCGAGCGACCACAATGATTTCTTCAAAGTTCTTCAAATCACTTTAGAGATGATTCAAGAAGGTTCCAAGTGCTTCTACATATTATTTGAATGCATGTGATGACCAAAATTATTTGCAATATTTCATTTATATTTCATCATTTTCCGTAACTTGAATTAATTACAAAGAAAATCTATCAAACTTCTCTTCCATCTTACACTGAGAAACCCTAATTTACTCTGCAAATGAGCATGCTTGCATCTTTTCTTTCAATTTCTTTTTCAACACATCTATCCTATAATTCTTTACAAAATATCCATGTGCTAGCATTTAACACACTATATTTTTGGGTGTTTAATTGATTTTTGGATAAAGCTCTCCTAAGACGAAGCTAGGTCTAGTTCTCGGAGGATTCATCTGCATCGAATGAGGGTACAAATACATCAGTAGACTCTAATACTTCTTTCCTTTTCCATATTTTCCTCGTTTCTTGCTTAACCTCTTCCTTACCAATCTTTTCCACATCTTCCACTAGAGCAGACTACTCCCTTTTTCTAGTTTTGCATACTTTTGAGCTATGTCCTACTTCCTTGCAATAATAGTAGACTATATTTCCATTCATCCTTGTTCTACATTGTTTTCCTTTGTGTTTAAACATGTTATAGTTATAAAAATAGTTGTTGAATGACCGATTCATCCTTTTTCCACTGAATTTATTCATCATCACTTGACTAGCCAAAGATCCGATTTCAATAGATTTATGTCCTATATGTTACAAAGATGGTTGTCATTGCACTAAAAGATTTACCTGTTAATTCCCAATACAACTGTTGGATTTATACAAGATTCAAGATCCACAGGAGCTAGTTAAACCGTGTCACAAATCCCAAGTGTCGCTCTAGCCCACGTCGAGGAGACCAAGGGAGACACCTTGCAAAAATTCCCCCTAGCACAAGTGAGGGGTTCGAACTTGTGACCTCGACTCTAATACCAATTATTGCAAAGATGACTCCCATTGCACCAAAAGATCAAATTTTTAATGCTTGATACAATTTTTGGATTTATACAAGATCCAAGATCCATAGGAGGCAGTTAAAGCATGTCACGAAGCCCGAGTGCCATGTTTTCTAACATTGAGGAGACCAAGGGTGACACCTTGCAACATGCTAAACTAGGAAACATAAGCCAGAACTGGTGTATCAGTCCAATTAGAGTTTTCTAAAGCTTCAAAGTATGAATATGCTCTTTAGGATCTGCTTTGTCCTTTTCAATTAATTTCTGGATCCAAAACCCTAATTTTCAACCTATAGAAGTATTCCAATGATCTTCAATTCAAGGTGGAAACCTTGACAACTTTGGACACTTTGAAAACTTTCTCCAAACTTTCTCTTCAATGTGTCTTCAACCTAAACCTGCAAATCATAGAGTAAAGAGAGGGAAAAACAAATTGTTAGTGAATAGGGGTTTACCTTTGTCAAACCCTGTTTTGGTAATTAAACCTTGAAATGAAATGAAATAGGAATGGAGAATGCTAAATGAACAAAATATGATGTTGGAACTCACCAAACCCTAGAAATAAGAGGCTACAAACATGTATGAGATGGATCCAATAGATGTAGATCTTGAATCTTTCTTGAATGTGATATTTCTTGACTTGAATGCTAGCTTGAATCATAAAACCCTACCTCACAATTGTTAGCTCAAAAATAAACATGATGCATGAAGACTTTGACATGATGCTTTGTACTTGAATAATGCACTAAAAACCTTGATAATCTTCCCTTGAATGCTCTTGTAAACATTTTAATTCTCTTGTGAACTCAAACTATCTATAAGGATGAATACTTGAATACTTGAGGTGAAAATGAGTGAAAGAACCTTTTATTTATACTTGTTTATGCAAAAATTCCTGAAATTACAACACTACAAGCTAACACTAGATCTAGGAGGATAAAATCCCACCAATAATTTGAGTCGATTTTGATTTTGTGCCACATTGGACTCATATGCCCAAGCTAGCATATGAGTCCTATTAGGCATAAATTATTGGACCATTTTAAAAAATGCTTAAAAAGGTGTAAAATCTAGATTGGGACCCAAAACCCTAGGTGGGACTCATATGCCCAAGGTGTTGTATGAGTGTCAAGCCACCAAATATGCCCACACAACCTAGAAACACCTAAATTATGATTTGGTGTTGGTTTATGTCAGTATCATCCTTGAAAATATGTATTGAACGAGACTTGTGGATGCAAAATAAGGCCAATTAAAGCATAAAGAAGCCCAATTATTAATGACAACCCTCGAAAAGTGTGAAAATGTGTTACAAAAATTTATAAAACCTTAACTAAGGTAGGATTAGGTTTATTTTTTTTACAAGGTCCTAAGACCTAATGTGAGTGTGTTAAACAGACTACAACACTAATTCAAGGAAACATTAAGCTCAATTTATAAGGAGGGCCCAAACAAGTGTGAAAATATAACCAATGTCATTTTCAACACTAGATTTAGCCCCCACTTTAGTGAGAGGGTGGAATTGCTTGAAAATCACACTAAAGTAGATGAATACACATCATGAGGGGTCCAAGTGTACCAATGCTGGTAAGATAAGACAATACTTATTAAGAGGGGTGAATAAGCCCCCAAGATCAAAGTCTTATGGAAAAACAACATAATCATAAAATAACACACATGTAAAATTATATAAAGAGCATCATTAAGGCACAAGAATACATTTCCAAATAAAAAGAGAAAAAAAAATAACACAAAAGGGGTGGATCAAGCTTTGATCGCTTGTCCACCATGATGTGGATCAAATCTAGGCTTTTTTTTCAAAAATGCTTGCTAACTCTAAGGCAACAAAAATTTAGGTTGTCCATTAGGTGAGAATTTGAAAGAGGTGAGGCACATACACACATGATTTGCTATGGGAAAGGCATGCCACAATTGGGCTTCCCAAAAAGCCATACCAAAGTTATACCTCCTGACAACTTCAAATGATAAGGCACCACAAAAAAAATATCTTCAAGCTTCATGAGGAAATAAAAACTTCATATGCTTGGAGCTCATGAACAAACAATAAAATTCAAGCTTGATGAAGTAAGAAAAAAATTGTATGCTTGGAACTCGTGGACAAAAAAGATGGCTCCACATGCATGAAAACTATATTATGCAAGGTGGCCATTTAATCACAATAATATAAAGTACATTTCAAAGGAGTCTTTCTTAGTTCATGTGAGGTCTTAACTTAGGTAACATCATGCCTAATGTCTCCAAGAGAGGACCAATAACTTAATAAAAGATTCACAGCATAGGGGATACAGTGTGGGGCATCAAGCTACTAAGAGGAATATAATATGGTAAGATAGAACATTCTCTATAAGAAAATCACACCCAATGTCACCATAAAGTGAAAAATGCATCACCTAAAGTAAGAAGACTACACCATGAAACATGAAAAATGCAAAAATAATAATGCCAATGTATAGCTAGACAACTTTAAAAAAAAAATTAAACACCATACTATGAGCAGTTAATTTAAAGTAGCAAGTGATAAATGCAAACAATAAAGAATACATGAGAGCGAACTTGGAAATCCATATGCCAAGTCATATGTTTCCAAATAAAGCTATGTAATGAAAATTAAAAAGGAAAAAGGGGTTACCCCCAAAATGAAACTTAACACATGAGTGATCTATGGATTTGGGGTCAGTATGTTCTTGCTACAATATTTTTAAGAGAGCTCAGAACTATCATCGTTCCTCAAATACTCATATAACAAGAAGAATGACACAAATAGAGTGAAAATAAAGTAAAACCTTTTAGGTGAACATCGAAGAGACATGAATGTATCAATGCCTTGCATCATCCCCAAAAGGAAAATGCAAGACAAAGAAAAAGATAAAGGAAAGTAAAGGAAAATATTTTGGGTCAACATGGAAGAGACATGGATGTCTTGACACCTTGCATCATCCCCAAAAGGAAAACACAAGACAAATAAAAAATATAAAGGAAAGTAAGAAAGATATACGACATAGAGAAGAATGAGGGTATAAATAGATAAATGTCACAAAGAGAGAGAGAACATCAAACAAAACACCACGAGGATCACATCACACACATTCAATTACACCAAATAAAAATAAAAATAAATAATGAAAAAGGCAAGTAAGGCACATGCGAGTCAACCTATCTAAAGGGACAATGGAAAATGCACTACTGGGAAAAAGCTCTCTAATTCCTTCCCCTACCTAATGTAAGACATGAATGAGCCAAGGTAGGTGATGGGAATGATTTCCTTTCATTTAGACAACATGTAATAGTGATAATGTTATTATTCTACAAATATTTCATGGTAAGGAGCAGAAGGGTCCCACTTTAGGGGACTATTTCTATAATATCAAGCTTTTTAAATATTTGTTGTAAAGCATGACACTCATTAGTACTATGTCCAAGAATTATATTGTATCAAAAATGTGATGTGTTTGTGTTCTTAATACTTAGTTTTTAGTCTTCTCTAATGGGAGGTAATGTAATCAATCCTTTATGTAAAAGTATCTAAAAATTCCTTTCAATATTAGTTGACCAGTGGGTAAGGGAATTGTAGTTTCTTTAATTTGTAAGGTCTTTTTTGCTTGCTAGATTCACCAATTTCTTGAATTAAATATTGAGGAGGACCTAAGATGATCCTTTAATCCTTAGCATCATTAAGAATCATTGGTTTTTCTTTACGAAGGAAACTCATATCAGGGGGAGGATCTTGCCATCCTAACCCTTTAGTATTTTCAATTGGTATGTGTTCTAAGAGTTGAGGAATTTCATGTTCACTTGTTGTATCACATCCTTGTTTACTCAAGATCATGAATCCTTTTCCATATGTCTCTTCTAGGTTGATGGGAGTCTTTGTCACTTTGTTAACATAAAATGGTTGAGTATTTTATTTCTTAGAGGAACTAGGTTCACCTATTGTAGCAAAATAAGGTTCAATTCTTGTCTCAATTTCAAGATGTAGGTAGCCAAACATCTCAAGCAATGGTATTATAGGGAGTGTTGGTTGTTTCATTGATGGATGAAAGGGTGCATTGTTTTCAAGGTTGTTAAGGAAATCATTTAAGAATTTATTAATGTTGTCATCATCTTCTCCAATGATGTACACATCACATCATGCTCACCAAAATGAAAGAAATAATTTTGGTGTGATTCTATGCTTGGGAGATAGAACAACAAACTTCCTCACTCTCATTCAAGGATAAACCCTTGAGATCACAACCTCAAGTGTCTAAAGGAGAAAGAGATATTGAAATAGGGATTTCCTAGGGCTTGATTGTAAACTAATGAGGGTTTCATCACCAAGCTATGGCTTGGAAAGAAAAATGAAATGAAATATGTAATACTTAAACCCAATGCAATGCAACCTTTCACTAAATGACCTAAAAATGAATGTAAATTAGAATATAAAGCTGAGAGATGAAATGTGTACATTTGGAAATCTAGAGATGATAGGATGGGGGTGTCAAATTTTCAAAAAACTCATTTTGAAGATTGTTGGGAATCATACACCAATCTAGGTGATTTAGTCCCATATCTAATTTTTTGTGCAGAAACTGAAATATAGCAAAAGGGTATCTGAAATTGTAAAAACCTAGAAAATTACCTTAACTAGGACTCACACTAGAATTGGTGTTTAATCTAGTTAGGGTTTTTTGGAGCTTCAAACTATGAATCTAATCTTTAGGGTCTTATCTATCCTTTTTAATTGATTTTCAGATTTGAAACCCTAATTAGCAACATTTAGAAGTCTTCCAATGATCTTCAATGCAAGGTGGTAACTTTGAAAACTTTCTCCAACCTTTCTCTTCAATGTGTCTTCAACCTAAACCTACTTATCACACACTAAAGAGACAATTTTTTTTGTTATGTTAGTGAATAGCCATTTTGATAATAAAACCTTGAAATGAAATGAAATGGGAATGGAGAATGATGAATGAAAAAAATATGATGTTGTAATTCACCAAACCCTAGTAATAAGAGGTTACAAATATGTATGATATGGCTACAATTTATGTAGATATTAAATCTTTCTTGAATGTCATAGATCTTGAGTTGAATGCTAACTTGAATCATAGAACCCTACATCACAATTGTTAGCTAAAAAACAAATGTGATGCATGAAGACTTTGACATGATATTTGATGCTTGAATAATGCACTAAAACCCTTGAATTCTCTTTTAAACACTTGAACTCTTTTGTGAACTCAAAATTGCTACAATGATGAATACTTGAATTCTTGGGGTGACAGTGAGTGAAAAACCCTTGTATTTACATTTGTTTATGCAAAAATTCCTAACATTACAACACTACAAGTTGACATTAGATCTAGGAGGATAAAACTTTGCCAAGAATTTGAATTAATTTTTATTTTGGGCCACATAGGACTCATATGCCCAAGGTGGCATATGAGTCCCATTAGGCATAGATTGTGGGACCATTTTAAAAATTTCTTAGAAAGGTGTAAAATCCAAATCGAGACCCAAAACCCTAGGTGGGACTCATATGCCTAAGGTGGTGTATGATTCCCAAACCATCAAATCTGGGCCACACAACCTTAAAACATCTAAATTATAATTAGATGTTGGTTTATGTTAGGATCATCCTTAAAAAAATGCATTAAATGAGACTTACAAATGCAAAATAAGTCCAATTAAAGCATAAAGAATCCTGATTATTAATGACAACCCTAGAAAAGTTGGAAAGTGTGTTACAACACTTTACAACACCTTAAATAAGGTAGGATTAGGTTTGTTTAGTTTACAAGGGCCCAAGACCTAATCTGAGTGTGTTAAACATATTACAACACTAAGTCAAGGCAACATTAAGCTCAATTTTATAAGGTGGTCCCAAACAGATGTGAAAATGTCACTGGAAATTTTTTTTGACACTAGAGTAGAATATGATAAAATCCAATAGATTGAAGAGACATGGGAGCTTATTTGGAAAACCCTATGCTGAACATATATTTCCAATTAAATATACACAATGAAAAGGAGGTTTCCCACCATATGCAATCCTAAGATAAAACACAAGGGATCCATGGATTTGGGATTAATGTATGTCTTTGCTAAAGTGATATAATCGAGCTCATAATTATCATCATTCCCCATATAACTCATGGAACAATGACCACAAAAGAAGTGTTAGGTCTAAAAAATGTAGGTTTGAACCAAAAGAGGTTGCCAAGCTCTTGAATATTTTTTGGATAACGTACAAGGAAAATTAATGTAATTGAACCTTCTATTCTTTAGGCTCTATTAAACTGGTGCAAGAGCACCCTGCTCTTAAAATGCCTTCAATAGGAAAAATTTCAAAATTTAAATATTCAATTGTAAACCAGTGTGACAAGGTCATGTAAAGGTCAATATTAATTTATTTAAGCGCCTTAATAGGTCCTAGGTGATTAAAATGTTGAAAAAAAGTAAAACTTGAAAAAAAAATGCAAAAGTTGCCAAATATGAAAAATGCAAAAAAAGCACAAAATTAGGAAGTTCAAGAGTAGTTTTGGAAATTTGAAGTGATGGGTCGATGCAGGGAGTTGAAAATGAATTTATTGGTTAATGAAACTTATATGAAGTCTTGAAAAGGCATGGGAGAGATCAGATCTTTGTAATCTTGTTACATATTTTTAAATAAAGTCCTCTATTTTTTGTATTTTTCTGAGTTTCCTTCATTCACTAGTCCTGTACGGACTATACAATAGTATTTTAGTTATAAAATTATTATAATTTCTTAATAGAATGAGTATTCCTTCGAAATAAGTGGGTCTTTATAGGTTACATTTAAGTTTAGTGCTTATTTTTTTCCATTCTTGCAAAACTGGCTTAAAAATCAATTAAGGGTTTGAGGGTCTCTTAAAGATTGAAATCACCATCCCACCAAATGTAGGGTTAAGATATTGGTGGGATGGATTTCTTAGGCTTTAACCAGAATTTTTTTAAATTTGTGTGTGTGTTTTGGAATAGAGGAGATGAGAATTTGAAGATTTGTTGCTGCTCACTTAGGAAATCAGAATTCTCCTTCACAAAAAGAATGGCTCCAAGGTGCTAAATGATGTAAAGGCATACAAGAAGGTTGGAGAAATATTCCTTGAGTTTTTTAAGACATATTCCCACATTATTGAAACAGTGGATAAGTGAAAAGAGGTTTGGAATGGTAAATTTCAATAAACCCTCACATTCTTGATCATTCGTAAGCCTAAATTCAAGGATTTTATTGTTCAGTTTAATAATGAGCCTTTTACCCTCTAAAATTTGGTGATTTATAATTGCTTACTATGGGTGTGAGGTGTTAATAAGTTGATCCTTTATTGGTCTCTTTGTAAATTTGGCCTAATTTGAGGCACTTATCTAGTAGACAGTCAATTGTTCTTAGAAAGTTTCCAAAACAACCAAGTTCAGAATTTTGATATGTTAAAGTAGATCAAAATGGGTTCTTGAATGTGCCAATATTTTGGAATGATTCAATATGGTCTTGGAGAAACACCCAATCTAGAGTATGGAGACCTAATAGGCAAATAGTGCCTTGAATGCCTAGAAATTGGAAATATGTTAGAACAGTGATTTGGGTGTTGGAGTTTGATTTTTTTCTGGTTTAATGATGTTTGAGGTGTCTCAAGGTTTTGAGAAGTTTAGGAATGAAGATTTATAGATTTTTGATGGTTTGGTGCTTCCTAACATGGTGGAATCAAGGTATCTCGGTATGCAAGTTGATTTGGTGGATTTATTTGGGGTTAGCTGATCTGGTTTTTCATTTGATTTAGTCAAAACAAGATTTAAAAAGTTGTGTGAAGGATTTGTAGAGCTTGGAATGCAGAATGGATGATATGTTGTCTCTTTGCCTTGTCAATCATAGGGTGACTTGGTGAATAGTGAAAGCTGTGATTGGTTCTTAGTTTCTAATAGTGTTATTTTTTTGATACAATTATATGATGTTGGTTAAGTTGCATTTGAATATGAGAATGGTGCAGAATACTGATTTTATGAAATTGATGACTGAAAGCATTGTGAATGGCTAGATAATTTGATGGATTATGTTAAGTAGATAAGTGATTTTGATGAAATGTTAAAGGAATTCAAGATAATTGATTAATTTTATCTTCTCCATTGAAGTTTGGGTTAGAATTACCCTTGAATGTTTGTTGTGTTGTGTAGATGCTCTACATCAATTGGCATCAGAGCTAGTTGATTTGGGTTGTTGAGTTTGTTTGTAGGTACTTGATCAATCTAAGCTTCAGAGAGGAAGAGTTAAAAGTTGTGTGTTGGCAGACAAGCTGAGGTATGTGGTCACCTTCCTCCAATGGAGACTAAGCTGGTTAGAAGGTGCAAGTAAAGGGAGTAAGGCATCTTCCAGGAATTGTTGTTGGGTAAGATGGATGGTTTGCTGAGTTGGTGAGTTGTGTTGCAGTAAGAAACAGATGGATTCTTGATTGAAGAATCACTTGAGTTTGCAACCTGAAGAGTACTCCATTGATGTGAGTAGATGAGAAGATGAAAACATGAAGACAAGTTGGTCAGAGAAGGTTAAAGAAATTTTGCAAGGACGGTCTTGTGTCCCTGGTTGAGGAAACGTTAGAGAAAAGTTGAGAATGGTAAAAGGGTAGTCCTGTGTCCTTTTTAAGGAGAAAAGTTCTTGAGAACTTGATAGACCAAAAAGAAATTTTGTAAAAGGCAAGGGAAAGGACAATGTGAGGGCAGTGATAGAGACAAAGTTGAAGACAAGATTGGAACCAAGATTTTGAAAAGTAAATAAATCGAAGGCAAATAAATCCAAGGCAAAGTATAATTTGTTTTGTAGGTACAATTAAAGATAATACAATATGTTTCGAAGGGACTTGGAAAGGTTTTGTTGGTCGGTTATATGGTGCGGGAGCACCTTTCTCTTAAAATGCCTTCAATAGGAAAAAATTCAAAATTTGAATTTTCAATTGTAAAACAATGTGACGAGGTCATGTAAAGGTCAATCTGAATGTATTTAAGTCCCTTAATAGGTCCTAGGTGATTAAAATATTAGGAAAAAGTAAAAATTGAAAAAAAAATGCAAAAGTTGCCAAATATGAAAAATGCAAAAAAAGCACAAAATCAGGAAGTTCAAGAGTATTTTTGAAAATTTGAAGGGATGAGTTGATGGATGTAGTTGAAAATATAGTTATTAGGTAAGGAAACTTATATAAATCCTTGAAAAGGCACGAGAGAGATCAGATCTTTGTAATCTTGTTACATATTTTGAAATAAAGTCCTTTGTTTTTTTATATTTTTCTGAGTTTCCTTCATTCACCAGTCCTGTACGGAATGTATAGTAGTCTTTGAGTTATAAAATTATTGTGATTTCTTAAGAGAATTAGTGTGCCTTCAAAATAAGTGGGTCTTGAGAGGTTACCTTTAAGTATAGTGCTTATTTTTGTCCATTCTTGCAAAATTGCCTTAAAAATCAGTTAAGGGTTTGAGGGTCTTTTAAAGATTGAAATCACCATCCCACCAAATGTAGGGTTAAGATATTGGTGGGATGGATTTCTTAGGGTGTTTTGAGAATTTTTTGAAAATTTTGTGTGTGTTTTGGAATAAAATAGATGAGTATTTAAATATTTGTTGCTGCTCACTTAGGAAATCAGAAATTTCCTTCACTAAAAGAATGGCTCCAAGGTGCTAAATGATGTAAACGCATGCAAGAAGGTTGGAGAGAGATTCATTGAGTGTGTACAAAAATATTACCACATTTTTTAAGTAGTGGATAAGTTAAAATATGTTTGGAAGGGTAACTTTCAATAAACCCTCACATTCTTGATCATTCGTAAGCCTAAATTCAAGGGTTTTATTGTTTAGTGTAATAATAAGCGTTTTACCCTCTGAAAGTTGGTGATTTTTAAGTTTATAGACATTTTCTACTACTTCCTGGAGGTTTGAGGTGTTAAGAAGTTGATCCTTTGGTTTTCTCTTTGTAAATTTGGCTTAATTTGAGGGACTTATCTAGCAAACAGTCAATTGTTCTTAGAAAAATTTCAACACAACCAAGTTCAGAATTTTGATATGTTAAATTAGATCAAAATCGGTTCCTGGATGTTTCAATATTCTGGAATGATTCAATATGGTTTGGGAGAAACACCTGATTTAGAGTATGGAGACCTAATAGGCAAATAGTGCCTTGAATGCCTAGAAAGGGGAAATCTATTAGACCAGTGATTTGGGTGTTGGAGTTTGATTTGTTTCTACTTTAATGATGTTGTTTGAGGTGCATCAAAGTTTTGGGAAGTTTAGGAAGGATGATTTATAGATTTTTGATGGTTTGGTGCTTCCTAGCATGGTGGAATCAAGGTATCTCGATATGCAAGTTGATTTGGTGGATTGATTTGGGGTCAGCTGATTTGGTTTTGCTTTCGATTCAGTCAGAACTAGATGTTCAAAGTTGTGTGAAGGATTGGTAGAGTTTGGAATGTAGAATGGATGATATGTTGTCTCTTTTCCTTGTCAAACATAGGGTAACTTGGTGAATAGTGAAAGATGTGATTGGTTCATAGTTTCTAAAGGTGTTATTATTTTGATACTATTATGTGATGTTGGTTAAGTTGTATTTGAATCTGAGCACGGTGTAGAATACCGACTTTATGAAATTGATGACTGAAAGCCTTGTGAATGGCCAAAGAATTTGATGGATTATGTTAAGTAGATAAGTGATTTTGATGACATGTTAAAGGAATTTTGGATAGTTTTTTAAATATTCTCCATTAAATGTTGGGTCAAAAGTACCCTTGAAAGTTTGTTGTGTTGTGTAGATGCTCTACATCATCAACCTAGGCAGGTGTAGACTTGAATTGTATGATTCCTACTTTTCCAATCAATCCCCATTGGAAAATAGTAAGGGATAGATGAAATATTAATAACTACTTCTACTCCTAATGAAATTTGAAATATGAATGTATGGATAAGATTTTACGAAATTATAAAATGGAATTGGTATGACCAGTGCCTACTTCTATTGGGTAAATGGAGTCAAGATGTAAATGATATGTGACTTACTAACTAGCTACAATTCTAATTGTTTGGAACTTATAATTATTTATACTTGGTATAAACGTGCAAGGGTGTGACTAACATACTCTTCTTATTGATCCAATCAAGATCTATTATGTTACTATAATTTATGTAAGAGGATTTTAATCCTTCCTTGAAGGAAATAGCTAAAAGGGATCACACAGTGACAACAAATGTGTACCAAAAAAATGAAAAATATACTTGATATATTAATTTTTGAATAACTTAATAGGATTGTCTTGAGATAGTATGGAAAATTTCAATTATAGACTCTTCTTATTGACCCAATTGATATTTACAAATTACTATAATTTGCTTAAAAGGATTTTAATTCCTACTTGAAGAAACCAATTAAGAAAATTACACAAGAACAACAAATGTGTCTGATGAATTTAGTATTCTGCTTGGAATAAATTTAAATAATAAGGAACACCAACTTGGAGACAACAGAATAATTGTTTAACTTAACAAACAATTGACACCAATATTTGAGTCACTAGATTAAATCTTCTTGTCCATTATATTATTACAAAATATTTTGCAATACATAACATAACATTCTATCTCAAAAATTGATCACCCTATCCAACTACTGGCAATTTCCTAACCTACTACTCCTCTTTTTATTTTATTTTATTTCATCTTACATATATACATTTTTCTTCAAGATTTGTGACCCTTCGTGTGTCTATTCACTGCACCTCTTCAATATTATTCTTTTTCTTTGACAACAAATAATTAATTAATTCCCTCCAACAAATTAAATATTTTAAAATTCATCTTTTTTTTGCAATAATTCTTTTGCTAGAAACTTCACCTCCATTTTTTCACCCACTAAATATAATTTGGGTAAAACTAATTACCCTCCTTTTAACTCCCTTTGATGGAAAATAACTTACATTGTAATCAAAAGTATTTCTTTTCACTATAATCATATTTCATTCAATCTTTTGTTTCACACTTTGATCGTATGTATTCATGTATCAGGGTAACTCAAAGTATCAAAGAGAATTGGAGTAGTGTCCACTAATATCATGTGTCTCACCGATGAAAACATTACCCTTTTGGTCAAATTAGGGTTTTAGCTTATCATTTCTCATTCAGAAGTCATTCAGATCTGCACATCAATTTTCTTTATTCCAACCTCATTTTCACATTGTCTATTGCAAAATTTTAACTGCAACCTCTGTTGGAAGAATCTTTTGCTTACTCATTCGCTCCCCATATCTTGTTCTTTAACTCAAATTACTTCAGGGAGAAATTTGTAATGTTTTCCTAATGTCGAAGCAATTTGGACCTTTAGAATTTCTTTTAACCATCGCTCGATGTCACTTCGATGAATAGTGATCCACTCTTGTTACTATCGGTGTGACCAAGATCATCATTGGGAGAATAGAGTTTTATTCTGATGTCTATAGTCTCCCCTATAGTTTTTCTCCTTCTTTGTTGATGAAAGAAGACATTTTTCTAGCCGATGAGTATTTACATTGGTGTAACTTGTAAGATTAGTGAAATCTTGAAAGTCTTGGCCCAAGTGTACAAGTTCCACCGATAAGTTTGTTTAGATTCTTCATCAATGAAAGAAGACATGTTTCTTGCCGATGATATTTCCATCGGTGTAACTAATGTTTTTGGGACAATCTTGAGGGACTTAGTACGATTGTATAAGTTCCACCAATAATTTTTTCCCCGGCTTTATTGATAGGAGGCAATATATATATGACGGATGATAAATCTATCAGTTTGACTTGCGAGCTCAACCTGGCTTAAAAAATTTCTTCAACAAGCTTACTTTCACTGATGAAATCTTTTTCAGTTTATCTCTCACACTCGATATAACTATAAAATTCTGCTCTAACTCCTTTGCTTAGGCCGATGGACCTATTAGAATTGAAATTTTCCACCTAAAACCCTAGGGTTTTTTTGTTTGAATCCTAATTTTCCATCATTACCCTAGGGAAATTTTATTTATTTATACCTCTTCTTTCCTATCATTCCATAAAAAATCTTTCTTTCCATCTATATATGCCTTATACCCTTAACGCTTCCTTAAAAATCATCTTTTAAGCCCTTACTGCTTTACTGTGGCCTCCAACAAAGGGGCTTGTGGTATGGCAGTGGCCAATAGAAAGCAAACAACAAATGTCTACTGCACTATCACACACGGTCTAAGCATAGACCGTGGTGGCCACGGTAGCAGTTAATGGATAGTCAAGGAAGCAGCGAAAGCCTTTACTGCGGTACTGCACACGGTCTAAGCATAGACTGCAGTGGCCAAGGTAGCGGTCAACAATCAACGAAGACAGTCAAATAAATGAGCGATAAACATCTATAGACAGCCATGTGATAGTTAGTGAAGCAGCTACCATGGTACCGCTGGCAATTAAGCCAGTGACCGTGGTAGTGCGGTGAACGGTTAGCAGTCGATGGTAGTAGTTAACGAAGCGGCGAGAGCATATACTGCAATACCACGGAAGGTTCAAATACAAGCGTTGGAAATAGCGGTTAGCAGTTACCATTATACCACACAGAGTAAATACAAAGACTGAGGTAGTGTAGGTAATGGTGGAGATGGCAATAAGAGTTGAACACTACAGAATCACCAGAGATAGAGATGTAGACTGCGGTAAGGCGGTGGATAGGGAAGCAGTGGCTAAGCAGTGGTTAAAAGGTGGCTATCGTAGTACCGTGATGAGGCTACAAGAGGACCACAGTGGAGTGGTAAAAAACAGAGAGCCATAGAAATGAAATAAAGAAATGCACAGAGCAATTAGAGTGTCAAAGCAAAATCAAAGGCAGGCAAGAATATCAAACGGGTGCAACTAAAAATGATGGGTCACGACCCCTGATATTTTATTGTATAAATGTTTCAGAAAATCAGTTAGAAAAAAGGAGAGAATTGGAATAGGGATAGATATAGTAGATTAGGAATGGGGACAATAGAATAAAGTTCTCATCCTGGAGACTATGTGCATGTATAAAAACGACAAATTCAATGGGAATCAGCTGGTGTGACAGGTTATTTTTGGTATCAATTGTCTATTGAGTTTATTGAAAAGGACTGCTGAAGTTGTCTCCAATTTGATTCTTTATGGTTGTTTAAATTGGCATAACAAGGTTATGTTCAGTTTGTCAATGCACATTTGTTGTATTTGTGTGATTAATTAATTGGTTCTCTCAAGTAGAGATTAAATCCTTTCTATTGATCACAGTAATCATGGAGATTCATCTGGATTATTAAAGAAGAGCTTAGTAATTATAATCTTACATTGTTTATACAAGTTATGAACAAGATCATATGCCTGCAAATTTGATTTTCTACTAGAATAAATTGCCCACTTCTATTTCATAAGACTCCGCATACCCAACAAGGGACTGGTCCCCACAATTTCATTATTTGAATTCATTCAGTTTCTTTATATCAGTTAATTAAGTTTTTTTAGGTTTAGGTTAAAATACTGCTATCAAGTTTGATCTCATTTTGTTCACTATGATATGCCATTGTGAACAAAGCAATTTAGAAGGATAATCATAAGTCAAGTCTGCCCAATTCAAAAAGGTATGCCTGCCAAGGTTTGGCAGCACCTAAAGAGTAGAAGGTTCAGTTCTCTTAACCTTGTTTGTTACCCTGAAGCATATCAAGAGATTGGCATCCTCTTGAGGCATCTTTCCATTGTTTTTGAGAGCTAACAAATTGGCGACTCTACTGGGGAACTATATCAGAAAATTTGGTTGAAGACCATCAAATAGAGTCAGTGTAGAAAAGTTGTAATTTGGGAAATCTAAGAAAGAGTGATTCCACTGGGGAAAAGATCAAAAATAATGATTTTCCTACTTTTGGAAAAGTAGGTGGCGACTCTGAAAGAATTTTTGCAGCTGTTCAAAAATGAATGGAGGAGGATCTCAGTTTAAGGGAGGTCATGCTAGAGCTCCTCATGGTCAGCAGTATGTGCCATATCATCATACACAACACTATGATCTGATGTACCAGCATCAGTACCCACCTAATGCCCCCCCTCATCAATACATAACAATGATTAGACAGTTTGATTTCTCAGGGATTCAATTATCCCCTTTTCCAATGGATGGTAGTTGGAGAGGTCTTGTTCCAAGGTTTAAAGGGAGTGATGCAATCACTACTAAAGAGCATCAAAGAAGTTTCAATGCTTTCATCCAGGATTTGGGTGTGCCATATGAAGATTTACACATGAGGCTATTCATGATATCACTTATTGAAGACATTAGGGATTGGTTCAATAGCCTGCTAGTAGTCTCTATTGATTCTCTCCAAGGATTTCATGATCAATTCCTCAAGCAATTTGGGAATCTAAGTGTACCAGATGCAGTTCTTCATGAATTGATACACATTCAAAAAGATCAAAGTGATATAGTCTATGATTTTAATAGGAGATTCAATAAGTTGCAGAATAAAATGCCTCTTGGATCAAAGTTGCCAGATTCTATAGCACTAGGTATTTATTTGAATGCTTTTGATTCTAAGGCAGGGTATGAATTGAGAAATAAATTCCCAAGAGACTTAGTTGAAGCCCAGAAGATGGCATAGACAATTGAAAACAATAGGAGGGCTGCAGGGATAATGGATAAAAGAAAAAATCCCGAGGCTCCTCAACAAAGCAATAGTTACCAGTACAGACAAGAGAACACATACAGAAATGAAGGGCCAAATTTGCAAGACATGCCTTATAATATAGACTGGAAAAATGGGAAACCTATAATAGTTAGGCTCCTGATCTATTGATAAAGGAGGGAACCTATATGGTAAGTAACAATTATTTTTGTGGAGTTTGTAATATGCCACATTCCCCAAATTACTGTGTTGTAGTCCAAAGAATACAAGAAGAGGGAATGTTGATGGGAAACAATAGAGAAGATCACATGGTATATTTGACTTGAAATAATTTTCCCCATGTTGTGGAGAGGTATTCATCTTCAGAGGATAAAGGTTATCAGCATGATGTTCCAAATCAGAAATACAATGTTCATATGCCTGAACAGCAGGTCCTTTCTAACTCTAAAGAAGATTATACAGAGCCACATTTTGTTGAGGTACCTGCTCAATACAACATGAGGAGACTTACTGAACATGAGTATAGAGAAGTTGATCAGATGATGCATCTAGTAGAAGATGAGACATGTGCAAATCAAGATGATTCATGTGATAGCTTGCATGAGGAAGATGAAGGTATAAGATATTTCTCTTGGATCACAGATTGTGACAGGGAAAGTTGTGCATGTTGTGAAGAATCCAGTGAATATTATGATTCTGATGAACGAAAGGATTTTGATCTGCAATCAGGGGATTCTTCTACCCATTATGATGATGCAGTTGATGCTAATGAGGTTTGTACGTTTGAAAGTGATTTCCAAACTTTTTCAAACCCATTATATGTTAAAGATTTAAAAGAAGATCAGATGACATTTTGTGGAGGTATCCCCATGAATGAACATCAAGAATTTTCAAACCCACTTTATGAAACTGAGGAGATAATTTCAGACAAGAAAAATGATGAAATAAATGATTACGCTGATAATGTTTCTAATTTCCCATTCTCTGATGGTTTTGGATTTCTTCTTGATGATGACAAAGGTGAAGAGTATAACTGTAGTGATAGAAATGTTGAGACTTGTTCACTTGTCAGTGAATAGATTTCAGAGTTGTTGATTTCTAAATACCAGGGATGTGCTCATGAAGGTGATCTGGAGGATTTATGTCCAGCTTACAATTATTTTGATAGTGAAATATCTTTTTGTAAAGATTTTTATGACTTCCAGCGTATTTCTTGGAGTGATCATGAAAATTTTGGTGTTGATCAAAAGTATATGCTCATTCAAAATGACATGTGATTTTGAAATTTCTAACTCATGTGGAAAAGACATTTGTTTACATACCAAGGATGATAGAAGTACAAATTTTATTGGTTCACATATGCATGATATTGAAGACATGAGTCATGATCCAGTGTTGTATCTAAATGGTAGTATCAAAGAAGGGTAAATGGTTTCAGATATTCTTGTTTCAGACAACAATGATATGACAGAGTTTTTTATTTTTCAAGGGAAGCACTTTGATTGTGAATTTTTAGTACAGCTAGGAGAGTGTTTCATAATACATAACAGTGACAGAGATAATGCAAAATTTTGCATTAAATATGTATGCATTTTGTATACTGGTAGAGATTTGTCTGATAATGAAGAATATAGATTACAGAATGGTGTATGGATTTTGGGCCAAGCTGAGCATGGTGATTCTCTAAAAACTTTTAGTGACACGAGAGATTGCATCTGTGTCTTCAGGAGAAATCTGATGAGTTCAAAACAAAACCAAGTATTTGACAGGGGAAAGTATGATTTGAGTTTTAAATTGTAACAACTCAACACAGGAGAAGTTAACACACTAAGGATTGAGGGTTGCCAGTGCATGGACAACTCTTACTTGTTCTCTTTAAAATTTCTCTTCCATGCACAGTAGTCTAGGATTTTGCCTTTCTCCATCCTCTGTTCTTCACTTCCTTCATGTTCCATGGCTTTCATTTTTAATATATTTTACTCAGTCTTCTCTACTAAAGAATTTTGGATCCTTGAAATGATCTCACAATCATTCATCCCCAACAGGAGCCACTGTTAGAACTAAAATTTTCCACCAAAAACCCTAGGGTTTTTCCATTTGAATCCTAATTTTCCATCATTACCGTAGGGAAATTTTATTTATTTATACCTACTATTTCCTATCATTCCATAAAAAATCTTTCTTTCCATCTATATATGCCTTATACCCTTATCGCTTCCTTAAAAATCATCTTTTAAGCCCTTACCGCTTTACCGCGGCCTCCCACAAAGGGGCCTATGGTATGGCAGTGGTGGTTAGAAAGCAGACAACAAATTTCTACCGTGCTACCACACACGGTCTAAGCATAGACCGCAGTGGTCGTGGTAGCAGTTAATGGACAATGAAGGAAGCAACGAAAGCCTTTACTGAGGTACCGCACATGGTCTAAGCATAGAAGGCAGTGGCTGTGGTAGCGGTCAACAATCAATGAAGACAGTCAAATAAAAGAGCGGTAAACATCTATAGAAGGCCAAGTGATGGTTAGCAAAGTGGCTACCGCGGTACCGCTGGCAATTAAGCCAGTGACCGCGGTAGTGCGGTGAATGGTTAGCGGTCAACGGTAGCTGTTAACAAAGTGGTGAGGGCATATACCGCGATACCATAGAAGGTCCGAATACAAGCCATGATAATGCGGTAACTATGATGAAAGCCTTGGAAATAGTGGTTAGTGGTTACCATTATACCGCACAGAGTAAATACAAAGATCGAGGTAGTGCGGGTAACAGTGGAGATGGCAATAAGAGTTGAACACTACAGAATCGCCAGAGATAGAGATGTAGACCGCGGTAAGCCGGTGGATAGGGAAGCAGTGGCTAAGTAGTGGTTAAGAGTTGGCTATGGCAGTATCGTCATGAGGCAACAAGAGGACCGCGGTGGAGTGGTAAAAAATAGAGAGCCATGGAAATGAAATAAAGATATGCACGGAGCGATTAGAGTGTCAAAGCAAAATCAAAGGTGGGAAAGAATATCAAACAACTGCAACTAAAAATGAAGGGTCATGACCCTTGATATTTTATTGTATAAATGTTTCAAAAAATCAGTTAGAAAAAAGGAGAGAATTAGATAAGGGATAGATACAGTAGATTAGGAATGGGGACAATAGCATAGAGTTCTCATCCTAGAGACTATGTGTGCGTATCAAAATGGTGAATTCAATGGGAATCAGCTAGTGTGGCAGGTTATTTTTGGTATCAATTATCTGTTGAGTTTATTGAAAAGGACTACTGAACTTGTCTCCAATTTGATTCTTTATGGTTGTTTAAATTGGCATCACAAGGTTATGTTAAGTTTGTCAATGCACATTTGTTGTATTTGTGTGATTAATTAACTGGTTCTCTCAAGTTGAGATTAAATCCTTTTTGTTGATCACAGTAATCATGGAAATTCATCTAGATTATTAAAGAAGAGCTTAGTAATTATAATATTGCATTGTTTATACAAGTTATGAACAAGATCATATGCCTGCAAATTTGATTTTTTGCTAGAATAAATTGCCCACTTCTATTTCATTTGATTATGCATGCCCAACAAGGCACTGGTCTCTGCAATTTCATTATTTGAACTCATTCAGTTTCTTTATATCAATTAATTAAGCTTTTTTAGGTTTAGGTTAAAAGACTGCTATCAAGTTTGATTTCAGTTTGTTCACTGTCATATGCCATTGTGGACAAAGCAATTTAGAAGGATAATCATAAGTCAAGTCTGCCCAATTCAAAAAGGTATACCCACCAAGGTTTGGCAGCACCTAAAGAGTAGAACGTTCAGGTCTCTTAACCTTGTCTATTAACCTAAAGCATTTCAAGAGATTGGCATCCTCTTGAGGCATCCTGCCTGCATTTTTGAGAGCTAACAAATTGGTGAGTCTACTGGGAAACTATATTAGAAAATTCGATTGAAGACCATCAAATACAGTCAGTGTAGAGAAGTTATAATTTGGGAAATCTCAGAAAGAGTGATTCCACTAGAGAAAAGATCATAAATAATTATTTTCCTACTTTTGGAAAAGTAGGTGACAACTCTAAAAGAATTTTTGCAGTTGTTCAGAAAATGAATGGAGGAGGATCTCAGTTTAGGGGAGGTCATGTTGAATATCCTCATGGTTAGTAGTACGTGCCATATCATCATACACAACACTATGATCTGATGTACTAGGATCAGTACCCACCTAATGCCCCCCCTCATCAATACATAACAATGATTAGACAGTTTGATTTCTCAGGGATTCAATTATCCCCTTTTCCAATGGATGGCAGTTGGAGAGGTCTTGTTCCAAGGTTTACAGGGAGTGATAAAATCACTACTGAAGATCATCTAAGAAGTTTCAATGGTTTCATCTAGCATTTGGGTGTGCCATATGAAGATTTACACATGAGGCTATTCATGATATCACTTAGTAGAGATGCTAGGGATTGGTTCAATAGCCTACCAACAGTCTCTATTGATTCTCTCCAAGGATTTTATGATCAATTCCTCGAGCAATTTTGGAAACTCAGTGTACCAGATGCCGTCCTTCATGAATTCATACACATTCAGAAAGATCAAAGTGATACAATCTACGATTTTAATCGGAGATTCAATAAGTTGCAGAATAAAATGCCTCCTGGATCAAAGTTGCCAGATTCTATAGCACTGAGGATTTATTTGAATGCTTTGGATAATAAGGCAGGGTATGAATTGAGAAATAAATTCCCAAAATACTTAGCTAAATCCTAGAAGACGACATAGACAATTGCAAACAATAGGAGGGCTGTAGGGATAATGGATAAAAGAAACAATCCTGAGGCTCCTCAACAAAGCAATAGTTACCAATACAGACAAGAGAACACATACAGAAATGAAGGGCCAAAGTTGCAAGACATGCCTTATAATAGAGACTAGAAAAATGGGAAACCTATAACAGCTAGGCCTATAAACAAAGAGGCTCCTGATCCATTAACAAAGAGGGGAACCTAAATGGTAAGTAACAATTATTTTGTGGAGTTTGTAATATGCCACATTCCCCAAATTACTGTGTTGTAGTCCACAGAATACAAGAAGAGGGAATTTTGATGGGAAACAATAGAGAAGATCACATGATATATTTGACTTCAAATAATTTTCACCATGTTGTGGAGAGGTATTCATCTTCAGAGGATAAAGGTTATCCGCATGCTATTCCAAATTAGAAATACAATGTTCATATACCTGGACAGTAGGTCCTTTCTAACTCTAAAGAAGATTATATAGAGCCACATTTTGTTGAGGTACCTGCTCAATACAACATGAAGAGACTTACTAAACATGAGTATAGAGAAGTTGATCAGATGATGCATCCAATAGAAAATGAGACATGTGCAAATCAAGATGATTCATGTGATAGCTTGCATGAGGAATATGAAGGTATAAGAGATTTCTCTTGCATCACAGATTGTGACAGGGAAAGTTGTGCATGTTGTGAAGAATCCAGTGAATATTATGATTCTAATGAACGAGAGGATTTCGATCTGCAATCAAGGGATTCTTCTACCCATTATGATGATGCAGTTGATGATGATGAGCTGTACATTTCAAAGTGATTTCCAAACTTTTTCAAACCCATTGTATGATGAAGAGTTCAAACAAGATCAGATGATATTTTGTGGAGGTATCCCCATGAATGAACTTCAAGAATTTTGAAACCCACTTTATGAAAGAGAGGAGATAATTTTAGACAAGAAAAATGATGAAATAAATGACTGCCCTAATGTTTATGATTTCCCATTCTCTGATGGTTTTGGATTTCTTCTTGATGATGACAAAGGTGAAAAGTATAACTTTAGTGATAGAAATATTGAGACTTGTTCACTTGTCAGTGAAAATATTTCAGAGTTGTTGATTTCTAAATACTAGGGATGTGCTCATGAAGGTGATCTTGAGGATTTGTGTCCAACTTACAATTATTTTGACAGTGAAAGATCTTTCTTTAAGGATTTTTAATGACTCCCAGTGTATTTCTTGGAGTGATAGTGAAACTTTTGGTGTTGATCAAAAGTCTGTGCTCATTCAAAATGACGTATGTGATTTTGAAATTTCTAACTCATGTGGAAAAGACATTTGTTTGCATACCAAGGATGATAGAAGTCCAGATTTTACTGGTTCACATATGCATGATATTGAAGACATGAGTCATGATCCAGTGTTGTATCTAAATGGTAGTATCAAAGAAGGGCAAATGGTTTCAGATATTCTTGTTTTAGACAACAATGATATGATAGAGTTTTTTATTTTTCAAGGGAAGCACTTTGATTGTGAATTTTTAGTATAGCTGGGAGAGTGTTTCATAATACATAATAGTGACAGAGATAATGCAAAATTTTGCATTAAATATGTATGCATTTTGTATACTGGCAGAGATTTGTCTGATAATGAAGAATATAAATTATAGAATGGTGTATCGATTTTGGGCCAAGCTGAGCATGGTGATTCTCTAAAGACTTTCAGTGATAGGAGAGATTGCATCTATGTCTTCAAGAGAAATCTGATGAATACAAAACAAAACCAGGTATTTGATAGGGGAAAGTATGATTTGAGTTTTAAATTGTAACAACTCAACACAAGAGAAGTTAACACACTAAGGATTGAGGGTTGCCAGTGCATGGACAACTCTTACTTGTTCTCCTTAAAAATTCTCTTCCATGCACAGTAGTCTAGGATTTTAGCCTTTCTCCATCCTCTGTTCTTCACTTCCTTCATTTACCATGGCTTTCATTTTTAATATCTTTTACTCAGTCCGCTCTACCAAAGAATTTTGGATCCTTGCAATGATCTCACAATCATTCATCCCCAAAAGGATCCACTGTTAGAACTAAAATTTTCCACCAAAAACCCTAGGTTTTTTCCGTTTGAATCCTAATTTTCCATCATTACCCGAGGGAAATTTTATTTATGTATACCTATTCTTTCCTATCATTCCATAAAAAATCTTGCTTTCCATCTATATATGCCTTATACTCTTATTGCTTCCTTAAAATTCATCTTTTAAGCCCTTACCGCTTTACTACGACCTCCCACAAAGGGGCCTACGGTATGGCGGTGGCAGTTAGAAAGCAGACAGCAAATTTCTACTGTGCTACCGCACACAGTCTAAGCATAGACCGTGGTGGCCGTGGTAGCAGTTAATGGATAGTCAAGGAAGCAGCGCAAGCCTTTACTGCGATACTGCACACGGTCTAAGCATAGACCATGGTGGCCATAGTAGCAATCAATAGTCAATGAATACAATCAAATAAATGAGCAGTAAACATCTATAGATGGCCAAGTGACGGTTAACGAAGTGGCTACAGTGGTACCGCTGGCAATTAAGCCAGTGACCGCGGTAGTGCGGTGAATGGTTAGCGGTTGATGGTAGTAGTTAATGAAGCGGTGAGGGCATATACCATGATACCATGGAAGGTCCGAATACAAGCCACGGTAATGTGGTAACTATGATGAAAGCGTTGGAAATAGCAGTTAGTGGTTACCCTTATACCACACAGAGTAAATACAAAGATTGAGGTAGTGCGGGTAACATTGGAGATGGCAATAAAAGTTGAACACTATGTAATCACCAAAGACAGAGATGTAGACTGCGGTAAGGTGGTGGATAGGGAAGTAGCAGCTAACCATTGGTTAAGAGGTGGCTATCGCAGTACTGTGATGAGGCAACAAGAGGACCACAGTGGAGCGGTAAAAAATAGAGAGCCACAGAAATGAAATAAAGATATGCACGGAGCGATTAGAGTGTCAAAGAAAAATCAAAGGCAGGCAAGAATATCAAACGACTGCAACTGAAAATGAAGGGTCATGACCCTTGATATTTTATTGTATAAATGTTTCAGAAAATCAATTAGAAAAAAGGAGAGAATTAGATAAGGGATAGATACAGTAGATTAGGAATGGGGACAATAGAATAAAGTTCTCATCCTGGAGACAATGTGCATGTATCAAAATGGTGAATTCAATGGGATTTAGCTGGTGTGGCAGGTTATTTTTGGTATCAAAGAAGGGAAAATGGTTTCAGATATTCTGGTTTTAGACAACAATGATATGACAGAGTTTTTTGTTTTTCAAGGGAAGCACTTTGATTGTGAATTTTTAGTATAGCTGGGAGAGTGTTGCATAATGCATAACAGTGACAAAGATAATGCAAAATTTTGCACTAAATATGTATGCATTTTGTATACTAGCAGAGATTTGTCTGATAATGAAGAATATAAATTAGAGAATGGTGTATTGATTTTGGGCCAAGCTGAGCATGGTGATTCTCTAAAAACTTTCAGTGACAGGAGAGATTGTATTTGTGTCTTCAAGAGAAATCTAATGAATTCGAAACAAAACCAGGTATTTGACAGGGGAAAGTATGATTTGAGTTTTAAATTATAACAGCTCAAGACAGGAGAAGTTAACACACTAAGGATTAAGGGTTGCCAGTGCATGGACAACTCTTACTTGTTCTCTATAAAATTTCTCTCCCATGCACAGTAGTCTAGGATTTTTCCTTTCTCCATGCTTTGTTCTTCACTTCCTTCATTTGCCATGGCTTTCATTTTTAATATCTTTTACTCAGTCTGTTCTACCAAAGAATTTTGGATCCTTGCAATGATCTCACAATCATTCATCCCCAATAGGAGCCACTGTCAGAACTAAAATTTTCCACCCAAAACCCTAGGGTTTTTCCATTTGAATCCTAATTTTCCATCATTACCATAGGGAAATTTTATTTATTTATACCTATTCTTTCCTATCATTCCATCTATATATGCCTGATACCCTTATCGCTTCCTTAAAAACCATCTTTTAAGCCCTTACCGCTTTACCGCGACCTCCCACAAAGGGGCCTATGGTATGGCGGTGGTGGTTAGAAAGAACACAACAAATGTCTACTACACTACCGCACACAGTCTAAGCATAGACTGTGTTGGCCATGGTAGCAGTTAATGGACAGTCAAGGAAGCAATGAAAGCCTTTACTGCAGTGCCGTACACGGTCTAAGCATAGACCAGGGTGGCCACGGTAGTGGTCAATAGTCAATGAAGATAGTCAAATAAATGAGCGGTAAACATCTATAGATGGCCAAGTGATGGTTAGTGAAGTGGCTACCACGGTACCACTCACAATTAAGCCAGTGACCGCAGTAGTGCGGTGAACGGTTAGCGGCAAGGGCATATACCGCAATACCATAGAAGGTCCAAATACAAGCCACAGTAACACGGTAACTGTGATGAAAGCATTGGAAATAGCGGTTAGCGGTTACCGTTATACCATACAGAGTAAATACAAAGACCGAGGTAGTGCCGGTTACAGTCGAGATGGCAATAAGAGTTGAACACTGCGGAATCACTAGAGACAGAGATGTATACCGCAGTAAGGCAATGGATAGGGAAGTAGCGGCTAAGTAGTGGTTAAGAGGTGGCTATCATAGTACCATTATGAGGCAACAACAGGACTGTGGTGGAGCAGTAAAAAACAGAGAGCCACAAAAATGAAATAAAGAAATGCACGGAGCAATTAGAGTGTCAAAGCAAAATCAAAGGCGGGCAAGAATATCAAATGGATGCAACTGAAAATGAAGGGTCATGACCCTTGATATTTTATTGTATAAATGTTTCAAAAAACCAGTTAGAAAAAAGGAGAGAATTAGATAAGGGATAGATATAGTAGACTAGGAATGGGGACAATAAAACAAAGTTCTCATCCTGGAGACTATTTGCATGTATCAAAACGGTGAAATCAATGGGAATCAGCTGGTGTGGCAGGTTATTTTTGGTATCAATTGTCTGTTGAGTTTATTGAAAAGGACTGTTGAAGTTGTCTCCAATTTGATTCTTTATGGTTGTTTAAATTGGCATAACAAGGTTATGTTTAGTTTGTCAATGCATATTTGTTGTATTTGTGTGATTAATTAATTGGTTCTCTCAAGTAGAGATTAAATCCTTTTTTTTTATCACAGTAATCATGGAGATTCATCTGGATTATTAAAGAAGAGCTCAGTAATTATAATCTTGCATTGTTTATACAAGTTATGAACAAGATCATATGCCTGCAAATTTGATTTTCTGCCAGAATAAATTGCCCACTTCTATTTCATTTGACTCCGCATACCCAACAAGGCACTGGTCTCTGCAATTTCATTATTTGAATTCATTCAGTTTCTTTATATCAGTTAATTAAGCTTTTTTAGGTTTAGGTTAAAAGACTACTATCAAGTTTGATTTCATTTTGTTCACTGTCATATGCCATTGTGGACAAAGCAATTTAGAAGGATAATCATAAGTCAAGTCTGCCCAATTCAAAAAGGTATACCTACCAAGGTTTGGCAGCACCTAAAGACTAGAAGGTTGAGTTCTCTTAGCCTTGTCTGTTACCCTAAAGCATATCAAGAGATTGGCATCTTGCTTGCGTTTTTGAGAGCTAACAAGACCAACGTTGATGTAATGATAGGATTTTTCCTACCGATTACATGATCTTGTTACCTTCTATGGTCTTTTTGATCACTGTGCCGAGGCTCATGTCTTTCTGATACTACAAAAAATGTTCAAATGAAGGATTTGTGACTCATTGATCGAAAAGACATATGTGTGATCTTACCGACCAGGAGAAATTAATCATGATATGAGTAGAAACTCTTCTATATCTTGGATAGGCATGAAATGACAAATGGTAATGGAAAATAAATAGAGAGCTTGAAAGAGAAGCTCAAAGGAAATAGTTCAATTTCTTTGTGTTTTTGCTATGTTATGATCAGGGATATTTTTGTATGCAAAATACCATATTTATGAGACTATGGAATGGATCTTGTCACACAATTTTGAGCCACTTTCTTTAATTATGAGATGAAAGTATAGCAATTTTTCATGGGAAAGACAAGACAAAAGGATGGAGGCTAGAAAAATTGAGATTTTTCTAGTCCTAATAGTGGCTCCAACTTGGGATGAATGAGTGTAAGATCATTGCAAGAACCCAAAAACTTCTATTGGTGCAGACAAAGTTTTATCTATTGAGAAGCAAATTCAAATTATTTTTTGTCATGAACTAATATGGTTTTGAAAAAACCACACCACAGCTAATGGCACAAGGCTACCCATAAAAGAAAGTCCCCTATTTTCCCCTACCATACACCTTGTTTTGCTTTGATTTCATCAAGTTCCCCTTGAAAATTTTCATTCTATCTACCCTGCTACATGTAATACCATTGGAGACTTTTAGAGAATCATTGTGTTCAGATTGAATCATGTTCCTTTTACCCTTCTGTAGTTTATTATCATGTGATAAATATTTTTCATCTTCAACACAAAATATGTATACACATTCAATGCAAAAAAAATCTTAATTTTTCTCACTAATATGTGTTGTAAAATGATCTCCTATTTGAACTAAAATTTGAGAATACTAATTGTTCTCTTCATCATGAAGCTGCATAGAAAATATGAAACCATTATGAGGCCATCAGTGCAATCTAGAAGAATAATTATGCTCCTTCATGTTGCTCATTCCATCATCTGAGTGTTTCTCACACGGGCCTGAGAAATCTTTCATATCAACATTTTTTGAGACAATCAAATCTGAAACATCTTTCATTTAGGATCATCAATTTCTAGTGACATGAATTTATAATCCATAGAGTCATCATTATGTATATTTGAATTAATTAATATTGGACAATCTTCATCAATGATATGCAAACCAATATTTTTCTCAGAGATCTCCGATTCTAATTTACATATTTTATCTTGAACAGGGGAAAACATAGAATATTGATCAGCTGTAAGAGTCCTGTCATCATTTCCACACAAAGTGCTTTCACTTTCAAAACAAATGCATACTGAATATAATTTTTTTGGATTTTTCTTATGGATATGTTTCTCATATTCTATTGTCAACAAATTTGAAATTTGTTCACTGCTGAATGAACAAGCTTCTTCATCCATCTCACCATTGATTGACTCTTCACCTTTTTCATCATCACAATGAAACTCAAGATCAGTAGAGAATGATAAATCAAATGCATTACTAGCACAACCATTTGTTCCACAACTTGATATATCATCTTGGTTATCTAGAGATTTCTCTTCCATTGAACCTCCATAAAAGCTACAAGCATCCCTTTGTTGTAGATCAAAATCCACAGGTTCTTCTTCACAATATGAATATTCAATGGATCCCTAACAACATGAACTTTCATAGTCAGTTATGTAATAGAGAATTTGTACATATTCATCCTCATCATCCAGGTTGTCATAGCAATCATCTTCACTTGCACACTCATCCTTTATAGATTGATCATAGTCACTACCCTCTTCATTATTGTAAGGTAGATTGCTCCCTTTTTTTTAGCTTGTAATGCATTATTGCCAATGATATTCCAATGCATACAGATTTGCTCCTCCATATCGTTTGAATAATTTCAGATATATTATTCAGGTAGTGTGTTTTCAGCAATATCTTCAATACTGTAGTCATCTTCCAGGGTGGAATATTGGCCCCCAACAATTTCATCTTCATTAAAATAATTCTCTGTTGTGATATTTGGCATTGCTAATGTGCTCATGTCTGATTATCCATCACCATAGTTATGCAATGGTGGCTAGCTTTGATGACTCAGACCAATTCACTGAGTTAGGGCCATATATTCACATGAACTGTTCAACAAACATGGATTTGTCAGGCTGAAGATCAACATGTATCTTCTAATAGATGATAGTCAGTCTATTGAATAGGGAATGTGTAGATTATCCTTTATGCAACTTCCTTATACCAAAAAATTTCTCTAAAAGATCTTGACTTCCTTCTTGAATATGTAAATGCTCATCATCATTGTCCTCAAACTGACACATGAATATTCTTTTGAGATCTTCCCATGAAGATATACTTTGCATGGGAAAGCTTATAAACCATTCTCTTGTGTTTTCCCTCAAATATCTTGGAAAACATCTCATAATGACATCTTTTGAATGAATTTGAATGTCCAAAATGAAATCCCCAAATTGTTGTATATGCCTACTAGCTGATTCATCTCATTCTCCATGAAATTTAGGGATATGCTTTAGAAATTCTGTCAGTTTTCTGGGATAAGTATTTAGGTAGCCTTGGATATTATTGTAGTAAAATGGTTTATCAATAGCTGAGACAAAATTTGGGGAGCCATATGGGTTTGGGTAGATGATTAATCTTTGTTCAAAAGATAGAGGATAAGAATTCATTTGGTTTGATGACTATGTTGTATAAATGTACTACTATGAATGATGTGCATTGCCTCCATTATCAAAATTCTCAATTGTACCATAATGTGTATGGGGAAAAGAATAATTTCTATACATACTTCAGCCTATGACTTCTATTTTTGTGTGCTAATGTTGAAAATTTTATGATGGTTGTGTATTCTTCATCAAGTTCTCATCAAAGTTGCTACCTACTTTTCCAGAAGTAAGAAAATGAAATGGATTTTGAATTTTTTATTGGTTTACCCCAATGAAATCTCCTTTTCCTCAAACTTCTCAACTATGAATATATCTTCAATGACTCTTTTATGATGACCTTCAACTGAAAATTATAATTTTCTCCCTAGTAGAGTCACCAAACTATTAGGTGCGTGACTCAGATGGGGAGTGTAAATGACACAATTATGAACCTTTGATTAAAGATTAATGTTGAAACTTTATTGAGTCTATAAATGGATAGGCTAGAACCAAATTTTCTAAAAAAAATTCCCTAGAAGAGTCACCAAATTGTTAGGTCTCAAAAATGCAGGTTTGAACCACAAGAGGTTGCAAAGCTCTTGACACATTTTTGGCTAGCGTACAAGGCCAATTAATGTAATTGAAACTTCTACTCTCTAGGCTCTACTAAACCTAGGTGGGTGTACCTATGTAAATGATGCAAAATTGAACTATATGATTCCTACTTGTGCAATCTATCCCCAATGGAAAATAGTGAGGGATAGATGAAAGCTTAATAACTACTTCTACTCCTAATGAAATTTGAAATATGAATGTATGGATAATATTTTATGAAATTCTAAAATGGAATTGGTATGAACAGTGCCTACTTATGTTGGGTAAAAGGATTCAAGATGTAAATGATATGTGACTTACTAACTGGCTACAATTCTATTTTTTTGGCACTTATACATGTTTATACCTAGTATAAACGTGCAAGGATGTGACTAAAAGACTCTTCTTATTGATCCAATCAAGACCTATTAGGTTACTATGATCTATCTAAGAGAATTTCAATCATTCCTTGAAGGAACTAGTTAAAAGGGATCACATAGTGACAACAAATGTGTACTGACGAAATGAAAAATATACTTGATATATTCAGTTTTGAATAACTTAATAGGATTATCTAGAGAGAGTATGGCAGCCTTCAATTATAGACTCTTCTTATTGATCGAATTGAAATTTCCAAATTACTATAATCTATTTAAAAGGATATTAATTCCTACCTGAAGAAACAAATTAGGAAAATTACACAAGAACAACAAATGTGTCTGATGAATTTAGTATTCTGCTTGGAATAAATTTAAATAATAAGGAACACCAACTTAGAGACAACCGAATAATTATTTAACTTAACAAACAATTGACAAGAATACTTGAGTCACCTGATTAAATCTTCTTGTCCATTATATTATTTAAAAATATTTTACAATACATAAGATAACATTATGTTTCAGCAACTGATCACCCCATCCAACTATTGGCAATTTCCTAGCCTACTACTCCTCTTCTTTTTATTTTATTTTATTTCATACTACATATATACATTGTTCTTCAAGAGTTGTGACCCTTCACATGTCTTTTCGCTACATCTGTTCAGTATTATTATTTTTCTTTGACAAAAAATATTTAATTAATTGCCTCCAACAAATTAAATATTTTAATCTTCATCTTTGTTTTGCAATAATTCTTTTGCTGGAAACTTCACCTCCATTTTTTCACCCACTAAATATAATTTGGGTAAAAATAATTAACCTCCTTTTAACTCCCTTTGGTGGAAAATATCTTACATTGTAATCAAAATTATTTCTTTTCACTATAATCATATTTCATTCAATCTTTTGTTTTGCACTTTGATCATATGCATTCATGTATCGGGGTAGCTCAAAGTATCAAGGAGACATGGAGCAGTGTCCACCAACATCATGTCTCTCATTGATGAAAACATTACCCTTTTGGTCAAATTAGGGTTTTATCTTATCATTTCTCATTTTGAAGTCGTTTAGATCTGCACACCATTTTTCTTTATTTCAACCTCATTTTCGCATTGTCTATTGAAAAAGTTTAACTGCAACCTCAGTTTGGAAGAATCTTTCCCTTACTCATTCACGCCCCATGTATTTTTCTTTAACTCATATTACTTCGGTGAGAAATTTGTAATGTTTTCCTGATGTCAAAGTAGTCTAGACCTTTAGAACTTATTTTAAGCATCGCTTGGTGTCACTCTAATGAATAGTTATCCGCTCTTATTCCTATCGATGTGACTAGGACCATCACCAAGAGAATAGAGTGTTATTATGATGTCTATAGTCTCCCCGATAGTTGTTATCCTTCTTTGTTGGTGAAAGAAGACATGTTTCTCACCAATGAGTATTTCCATCAGTGTAACTTATAAGGTCAGTGGAATCTTGAAAGTCTTGGCCTGAGTGTACAAGTTCCACCGATAAGTTTGTTCACCTTCTTTGTCAATGTAAGAAGATATGTTTCTTGTCGATGATATTTCCATTGGTGTAACTAATGTGATCGGGATTGTTGGTGTAATTAAATGTTTTATACCTTGTCCTAGGTCATAATTACACCTTATTTAAGTTTACTTAGGGACCACATAGGAGGTAGTTGGAGCTTTTCCACCTTTGGTGGACTTATGTTATTACTTTATCACTTCCACCTTTCATATAAATATCATGTGATTACCTCTCCACCTTTTGTGGGTGATCCACCATTTTTGGTGATTATCACATTAATACTTTTCCACTTTATGTGGAGTGATAGATTTTCATAGTTGTCTCATGTCATAATATTATGACACTTGTCATAATCTTATGTGCTCATATGTACTCACCTTGAATATATAACCAAGGGGTCTCTCTCATTGTAAACAATCAAATCATCTCATATCATTTGAATCATATTGATGGGAATATAGTTTATTCTTGTCAAATTCTATTCTCTTCTTTGATCTTTCAATTTGGTCTCAAGATCTTGGCAGCAATAGTCAATTCTAACAGGGACAACCTTGAGGGACTTGGTCTGATTGTATAAGTTACACTGATAAGTTATTCACCTGCTTTATTGGCTGGAGGCAATATATTTCTGACCGATGAGAAATCTATCACTTTGACTTGTGAGCTCAACCTGGCTTGAAAATTATTCTCTGACAAGCTTACTTTCGCCAATGAAATCTCTGTCAGTGTAATTCTCACACTCAGTACAAATTTAAAATTCTACTTTGACTCCTTTGCTTAGGCTGATTGACCAACATCAGTGGAATGATAGGATTTGTCCTACTGATTACACGATCTTGTTACCTTCCATGGTATTTTTGATCACTATGACTAGGCTCATGTCTCGCCTATAATGTAGAAACTATTTAAATGAAGGATTTGTGTCTCATTGATCGAAAAGACATATGTATGATCTTGTCGACCAAGAGAAATTAATCATGATATGAGTATTAAATCTTCTATATCTTAGATAGACATGAAATGACAATGGACTTGGATGATGAAATGACAAATTTGAATGAAAAATAAATAGAGAGCTTGAGGGAGAATGTCAAAGGCAAATAGTTCAATTGCTTTGTGTTTTTCCTCTATTGTGATCAGGGAGATTTTTGTATGCAGAAGGCCATATTTATGGGATTGTGGAATCTTTTCACATAATTTTGAGCCACTTTCCTTAATTATGAGATCAAAGTATATTTATTTTTAGTGGGAAATATAAGACAAAAGGATGGAGGTTGGAAAAATGTGGGATTTTTCTAGTCCTAACAAGAAGAATGACACATAAAGAGAAAAAAAAGGAGAAGCCATTTGGGTCAACATTAAAGAGACCTAAATGTGTTGACACTTTGCATCATTCCCAAAAGGAAACATAAGACAAATGAAAATACAATGGTTATGACAAATTGAAGAATGTAGATACAAATAGAGGAATATCGTTACAAATTCACTTCCTTTGAATCCTCACACTAATGGAGTGATAAGGGTAATCCAAATTAGGCTCACAAACATAAAGACATGCCAATAAATACAGTATGAAGGATCGCATTACACACATGCAATATCACAAACAACATGAAAAGAAGACATAAATCTAGTATGACACATGCAAACTGACCTAAATCAGGTCATTTGCATCTTAGTATTTTTCATCATATATTGAAGGAAGATAACTAGCCAAAGAGGTAACAAGTGTCATAATAGGAAAATCACCAAGTTCAACATGTGGTGATGCACTCTTGTTAGGAGGATCATTATGGTTGTGATCATCTAAAATCATGGAAGAAGAAAATAGGAAATCTACTTCATTATGCACTTCCTCGTCAATCTTAACAATATCATCATCCTCATCCAAGTTAATCTAAAAAGGAGGTCTAATGATAATGTCAATAGAGGTTTCATTTTTTTATTGTTGTAGTGAAGGTGGAGAATCATCATGCTTTGTTTAAGTTAAATTTTGATCTTTATTTGTTTTTTATTCTATTCTTTTAACTTAGAAGCAATAAAATGACCTTTTAGCCTACGCTCTTTACCATTTTGGTTCCTTTTTGCATGGTTTTAAAGTTGTGATTATGTAGGAGTGGCTTTATAACCTTTAGGTTTATTTTCCTCCTGCAAGGGAGGAAAGAGAAGGAACCATCAAGTGTTGGTCAACCACTTTCTCTTTGGGTTTATAAAATTGCTTTCTATGAGGAGGCACCATTATATGGTTATCTCTTGGTCTTTTGTAGGAAATAGGTGGAGGATTTTTCATGGATTCTTATTCATTACCTAGAAGATATTTTGGTTCAATCATGTTTTCATCAAAGATAGGAGACTTAAGCATGGGTTGAGGGATATTGGTTTGATGATGAGATGATTAAGAATGAGACATTTAATTTCTTTGTTCCAAATTTTAAGGGAAGAGTGATCAAACCTATCATAGGGAAAGAAAAACAACTATGTTTTTTAATTCATGTTTTTGATTGTTTATAAGATTCGTAATAAATTTCATTCACAAACAAGAATTCCTCACTGATCATATTCTCTACACACACATGATCAATCAATATCCCATGATTAGGCCTGTCATTGATTCTTCTGGTTTTGTAAAGAGGACCATTAGGTGCATTTTTAATTATGTCATTTTGAACCTTATCAGGTTGAACGTAAACAAAGTTGACCATACTCATGTTATCATTGTCTTTTGAATGCAAATTCTATGTTTGAACTATGCACTTGTTTTGGCCAATTAACTTGAATGCAATCAAGTTCAAAAAATAGTAATTATAGAAATAAAAACCGAGATATGAAACTACAAATATGTAAAGTATACAGAGACAAATTAATTCATAGAAATTGAAAAAATGACCTATATAAGGACAAATTCACCCTAGGGAGAATGGATCCTTGCACAAGGGTTGAAAAAATTAAAATATGGGTTTTTGAATTGATATTTAACGTCTCTAGTTGATGTTTAAATGTATACTTTTAATTACACATTTGTTTAAATTTATGATTAAATGAAAGTGCACTTTTGTTACAAGCAACAATAAAAATGATAACTTTCTAGATGCAATTTTTTTAAAAAAATTCTGATGCAAATGAATAAAAAACACTAATATGCAAACTATAATGTAAAATAAATGTTATATGTAGGAATTTTTATTTTATTTTTAAGATTTTAAATGATACAAAATGCACTTTTAAAACCCTAAATAAAATACAAACTAATGAAATTTTAAAAACCCTAAATGAGATGTAATGAAAACTAATGCAAATCCTAGATCTAGGGTTTGAAGGATCTCCAAATCAAAAAGCTTATAGTGTAAGAATGTCAAGTTCAGCAATATGAAAAGTCAGAAAATAGAATGAGGGGGAGAATAAATGGTTCACCAAAATAAAATGACGACCTAACATATCCTCACTTTTCCTAGTTCCATATGGAGAAAATAGAGATCTCTCCAAATAGTAGAATTGACTTTCAACCTTGAGGTGAGTCTATTGTAAGAGTTTCACCTTTAGTCTCCTTGTGTTGTGTAGTGTGGTGCTCAATTTTTTGACATGGCTTAGCCCCCTCCTATGGATCTTGGATCTTGTATAAATATAGCAGTTGTATTTGGCATTAAGAGTTCGCCCATTTCATGCAATGAAAACTGCATGTGCAAAAATTGGTATAAAAGCTAAGGTCATAGGTTTCAACCCCACGCTTATGCTAGGGGGAATTGTTGTAATAGTTTCGCCCTTTGTCTTGTGCAACATGACACTTGGGTTCATGAAATGGCTTAACTGCTTCCTATGGATCTCAAATATTGTATAAATATGGTAGTACAAGTATTGAACATTAATAGGTCAAATTTTTGGTGCCATGACAACCGTCTATACAATAGAGTCAACTCTATAGGGTTGGGGGGATCTCTAATTTTTCCTTATCTCATAAAATATTGAAAATGCTTGAAATGCACTTTTGGTAGATGAAAATTAAATTCCTAATGAACTCAATTATGTGATATAAGACTTGAAATACTTAACTAAAGGATAGCACAAATTGAAACAATATTTTTTTGATAGATCTAAGAAGGGAATATTGATGCGTACCTATAACCAAAAGTGGTTATTGAGTGTAATTCTAAGATAGAATTTCACTAGGGTGAATGCGTCTCTTTACAAGGATCCAAAATTTGATTTCATAGTCCTGCGATCTCAGATCTACACTCTCTATTCCTTCAGATTCCACTATCGAAAAGTTGGAAATAAATTTTGTAGGTGAGTTTTTGTGGCTTGACAACTTTGATGAAAATCTTGTCAACTTTGCAAAATTACACTTTTAATCCAATTTCAGTCCTTCTTCACATGCATATCTTCACAAAAAAAAGAGGATTTTTTTTTGTTTTTGGTGAATAGGGGTTTTCCTAGGTCAAACCCTATTTCTAATACATTTTTTTTATTTTTCTCTCGTACATGACTCGGGGGGAGTTAATCCATTCTTTTTAGTTTTCATATATTCACATATCTCTCAGAGGGAGTTTCAATAAAATTCATAATAGTTGTAAAGGCACCCTTTGCCCTTGATGTTAAAGGGAGAGAACTTTTTTGAGATTTTTGGCATATTTCCATCAATGACGCAAGGGGAGATCACTAGAATAATTTCATTGATGTTGTTGTTGGCAACATGAGCATGAGGAACAAGAAAAGGTATATAACGATGTGTTGGAGCACGTTTCCATTGATGTCAACATTCTAACTTATGTGAAGATTTTAGTTGCAAACCATTTTGATTAGTTATAATGTTCAGGTTTTTTGAGTTGTTGAGGAAAAAATATTTGCAAGATGGTTTGATCCAAAAAAGTATGTTGTGTGGGAAATTGACTAAGTGTCAGTTCAGCTAATTCAGTGTAATAGTTCTTTAGTTTTTTGGTCCACACTAGTCTGCAAATCAAGGTTTCACAATATTATTGTAACACTAATTTACTAGATGTTAGATGTATATAATTCTAGGATTTCATCATGCTTAAAAAAGTGGATTGAAAATTATGAATAACAAAAAATCTCCTAGAAAATTATAGTTATTCTCTGTACAGTGTTGTTGTTTTGGAGATTCTATACTTCTTTGTGGATAAGTTTTTGGCTTTGAAGATTTAAGGAAATTTCGATAGTTTGCATCGACTTTTGAGGTCCACATGTATGTATGTGGATACACGGTTAAATATTTTTGTTTTAAGGTCTTATGTTGTGCCAACCTTATAATTTTGAAGGTATGCGAAGGGTAAATAAGTGTTGTAGTATTATTTTGGATCAATTATAGGTCAATGCCAATCTATTTCAAGTTGCTTTGAGTTTTGTATCTTGGTGCGAGATATGTATGAAAGTTTTAGAGCCAAGTTATATTTTGGGTGTTACATATAATTAGGCCAACCTAATTGATGTTAGATTTTTTGGGGATATATGTGTAAGATTTATTTTGTGTCTTGAGGTATGGGTTTTTTATATGATGCATGATGCAAAGATTCTACATGTGAATATTATCAGAGTAGTGTGAATTTAAGTTGTGAATATTGAGTATAAGATTCAGGTGATGTAAATTTATATGAAAGAAGTGTTAACTCTAAATCAAATGAAGTGTGTAGAATCATTTTTTGGAATTGTATCTCATGCATATGATAGATATAATTATAATAATTCAAAATAGGTTGTGATCCATAATATTTCTTCTCTCTTTTTCTCTATGGGTAGTGAGTCCACTTAGACAAGGATTCTACCTATAGTGAGCATTTATGTAAATATACTATAATAAGTTATAATATATTATGAGCTAACCCTCACTATGATTTTTCCTATTTTGGGTTTTCCACATAAAAATGTTGGTGTTCATGTGTTATGTAGTGTTATTGATGTTTAATTCATTCTTTTTTATTACAGTTGAATATTCTTTGGTGATTGGAATTTTAATGTTTGAATGGTAAAAGAGAATTCTAATCATCCCCCCTCTCAGTATTTTGGATGCTCAACATATTAAAGGCGAATCTAAACTTTTCACTGACTCGCTGAAGGGAAAGACAAAGGTGGGTTCAACTATTATTGATATTATTCCACATTCTAAATATTATATCTCGTTGAATAGGAACACTGAGAGGGGGGGGTGAATCAATTGTCACATATTATAACCTTCAATTCAATTACTAAAACTAATACATATTTTTATTAAACAATTAATCATCAAATGCTAATGTAGAGAATCAAACCCAATGCACAAACACAATAACACTAGATTTATGTGGAAAACCTTATAAGGGAATAACCATAGTGAGGATTAACTCACACTATAGAGAATATCCAAACAGATTACAAAAGACTCATTCTTTGAGATAAGGTTCACTACCCGAGATAAGGCTCACTGCCTACAATAAGGATGCACTATCCAAAAATAAGGACTAACTATTTAATAGGACTACAAGCCACAAGGTTCATTGCCACAAAGATACAAAGAAGATAAAGAATACTAGTTAGAGAGTGACAAAAATTCCAATGCAAAAAAGGATTCCACCACAATCATTGATCAACTTGCATGAATGATAGAGTTTTCCTTCTTCTCACTGCATCTAAAAACTCAATGTTAAGCTTTGCACTGATCTACCACACACATAAATTACATGCACTTTTTGAATATGATAAAAGGTGTGTCTGGTCTTTCATTTATCTTCCTTCTTTTCTCTTGTACATTTTTCATTGCTAGCTCATCCTATATTTATACTATCTCCAACCTTGAAAAGATACAAAGTCGGCAATCCAACTTCATATTTAAATTAGTTCAGTGCCAAAACATCCTAGGGTGGAATTATATTGAGGGTGACCCAAACACACACTTCACTGAGACCCATAATAGATCCAACACACTTCATCAACTTTGAAGATAATGCTTAATAGATGGTCAACCAAACTAGTGTAAAACACAAAAAAATTAAGCCCAAAACTTCGAGAAGCTAAAAATATCTTAGATGTAATCATAAAATATTATCCCTAGAATTGCAAGTCAATAAAATTCATCAAAGAGAAATTCACACTAGCAACATTTCTCCCGGACCTCAGCTAGGACACAGACAAACATAGTTCACAACTAGTGAACACAACTCAAACTTCACAAAGAACCAATAGCCAAGAATCTACTTATGGCAACCTTCAACAACCATGACTAACATATCTAAACCATACAACCATATGGACAAGTACTAGATAATCATCCTAAATACCTGTAATATTCCTTTAATACAATTTTCTTAGTACCCTCAACATATACAACCAACAATAACCAATTGACCAGTTGACATCAATGACAAAACTTTCATTCCTTTTCCATTCGTGCAACATATCTCATATTGATTATTATGAGCTATGACATATTCACAGACAAGGAAACAATGTGGCCAATTCTTTGGCTAATTTGGGAATAAATTTGAATTCCCTAAAATTTTGGCAAAAACATTTAATCTTTGAAAGAATATAAGGATCCTTCATTTGACAGAGAAAAACCTATCATTTTTCCTAATGATGAAGGCATTTAGGAAAAATACTTGATTATTGAATATATGATTTTATATATTCTTTATTATAAATCTTGGTAAAATTCCCATCCATTCAGTCTTTGGGGTTTATTCAATACAAAGCCATTTTTTTTCAAATTGATTTTGGTTAGATAAAAGGAAATGGTTTGTATTTTGTAATAAGACTATTCAAGTTAGTTCATGTTCATCTAGTGGTGTTTTTACCAATGTTGACATTGAATGATGGGCTATTTATTACCTGAATGTGTTTCATGGTTAGAGTCATGATTGATTGGTGCTTTATATATGGAAATGACTTTATCAATATGTAGGAATTATCTATTGTCAATAATATTATTTATATATCTATGAAACTCATTTAAATTATTCTATTAGAGCCCTTTAATATGAATAATGGCATGGGTGATACAAAAAAATCGTATGAGGATGACTTAGGAAGGACAAGGTTTTCAAAAGTTGGTTTTTACTTATTCTTGAGGATAGTACTTGTCCCATGCATGTATCATCATTTAATTTTTATTTAATTATATTTAATGATGACTATTACTCCAAGATATAGAAATTTCCATTTGATTATGAGAAACCCTAGTGGTTATCTTCTTTGTCTTTCTTCCAAACACAATGACTCCATTTGTAATTTCTTACTATAGTGTAGTCACCTGGGGAGGAATTTATCTATGGGATGAGATAGAGTGATGATGGAGCCAATATTATGCAATTAATTAAAAAAAAATGATATGTTGTTGTAACACTACTCTTTAGCATGCATCAAATTGAAAATATTTAATAAATTAGAGTTAATTTATATATGGGGTGATCCCACAAAGCTAGTTTACAATTTTTGGGAGATTTTGATTTTTGTTGAAATCACATATTTTTTATAAATATAATGATTTAAGCCTTTAAAAGTTCTATTTTAAGGATTCCAATTGAAGAGGGTTTGATCAAACCACCTTAGGTCAAACTCCTTGGATAAAACCCCACTAGTTTTAAACCATACCTATAATGAAGTCTCCTTTACACCTATCAAAATATTGATAAAAAATCACTTTTGATTTACCTTTTTGGGTGATCAAATGAATTAATTTAAAATTTATTTGAAATGATTATGGTAGTCCTCAGAATGAGCTATCCAACAAATATAATTTTAATATTTTTTGGTTTTATTATGTATTTGTTTTTCTAGTTTTATTAAGCATAGGTTTTTCACCAAAAATCAAGCTCTTTGTTTTAAACATGTGAAAAAATAAAAGATTATCAAAATAAAATTTTGAAAAATATGCGTGCACCAGATATTGAAGTCCTCAATTTAACAAATAAAATAAAATTGATACATACAAAAATGGTTATGTTTTATACGATCTACCTATGTTTGAATTGTAATTGGTTTGACTTTGAAATTTGATTAAGGAAAAAAAATTCAATAAAACACTATGAAACCAATTGGAAGCACTAGACATTGTAGTTACAAATCTAAATTGAAATTTTATCCTTCATTGAAAGAAAATTATGTTTTATATGGTGAGTGTCACTCCTTAAAAATGGTGTTTACTGAAAAAAAATAGTTTTCGAAGGAGATGGAAAAAGAAGTGCAATCTAATTCCAATTTTTTGAAAAGAATATATTTAAAATATATAGACAAAATGTCACAAATCACTATTTTGTATCATCTTCAAATTCCTCATGGTTTAGCTGCTATAGGTGTCCGAAAGTAAAGATTTAGTTAGAAAAAACTAGTTCAGTGTCAGGTTTGGCCAAAAATTGTAAGCTAGTATTATGGGATCACCCTATGGCAATAATTTTATTAGTGTTATTTTTCATTTTTTAAATATTTTAAAGTATATAATAAATTAAATTAAAATAAATAAAATAATTATTTATCAATCTTAACTAATTCAATAATTAAATACAATAAATTATCACTATTAATTTATAAATTAGAATCTAAAAATATGAAAATAACCAAAAGAATAAATTAAGTCATAAAATAACTTAATTGAATCAAATCCATCTCATTTATAATTAAAATATATTTTAATAAGTTCATTACTTATCTAAAACATAGCACTTGGAAATCGCATTCTCACTCTAGGAATATTTCAGTGGTATTGATCCTCATAACTATGGAACACATCAAATAATATGTGTAAGAACACAAACTATGCTTATGCACCATGCAAGTAAATCAATGTCCTAATAAAGACAATCTTGGGTGTAATTTGTATCTTGAGTTTGACACAATTTGTGTGCCCCCTACTCAAATTTCCATATCCCACCAAACCATATTCTTCTTCCATGAGTGATCTCCATGTCCCCTTACAAGACTCACATAAATTATTTATATAAGCTTTAAGGTTTTGATGTCAAATAATCACACCATTTCACAAAAGGTTGCCTCTTATGATTAAGTGTGTGCAGGATAATCATGGAAAAAATAGGCCCTTAAGTGGCAATAAAATTTAGAAAATCACAGTTAGGCAACTTGATGTAAAAATTTGAATAAGTTATATATATTATTTCAAAAATATGTAAGAATAAAATCTATATAAAATTGAATATAGTTTCTAAACTACTGGGTTTATTGTTTTTTAAATCTATTTGGTGAAAATTTGAACTTTTAATGCAATAGTACTTAAATTTTAGGGAAAAAATAAGTAGGTGTCTATCTGACCACCCTAATCACAATAAAATGATAATATTTTTTTATAAGGTTTTATATATAATTAGGGAACTCATGTCCAAATGTGATGCATATTTTTTTGTAATTTTTTTCGAAGTAAATAATTAATTATGAATTTTTTATTACAAATTTTTAAAAATATAAAAAATCGTATGTCTAACCACCTTAACTTGGTCAAAAATTCATGAAATTCAAATTTTTTTAACCCTATAGTATGTGAAGCATATAATTTGATGCATATTTCAGATTCAAAAAGTATGATACTGTTTGAAAGCTATAGTTGTTTTTCAATCAGCTTATCAATTAGGACTTTCGTTGTAATTCAAACAGAAAATGAATAATAATTATTTGTTAAATTCAAAGTAAAGAATAATTTATATTGGTGGAAAGCTGGGAATATCCTTTAAAAACCATTTTTCTTTCATCAATTTTGGGTAAAAAATAAGTCGTCAGCCACATGGGCCATTATATCACTTAGATATCACCACTTTTTCGCCGATCATGATCCTGCACATACCCGATTATTAATAAATATAATCATTTCTCTCTTTTATAAGAGTTTTCTTATACTAATCTCTATTTTAACCAAAATATCATATTATCCTTTATTTTCTATCAACTTTTAATGTTTTCATAACATTATTTTACCTTTGGGAAAAAAAATCAGAATAGTTATTGCAAATTTTTGGGACAAGATTTAGATCCATTTCTTGAGTGTCTTAACAGACATAATGAAATTTTATCCATAGAATTTGTAAGAATTTTGAAAAATTTCTAGTTAAAATTGGGAGTATTTCCTTCAAAGTGGGTGAGGAAATAAGTGCCCAGTTAACTAGATTTTCCTATAATGGTTAAAAACTCAAAAGTCATAATAAGGTGTTAGACATTGAAAGCATGAACTTATTCTTTAAAAATTGTGAAACTTCAATTAACTTGTAGGTGGCTTATGAAAGAGTTAACCTCCCATAGTTATGGGACAATTTATTCTCCTTTTTAATGAAGTATATAATGATCTAAGGAAGTTTAAATGTTATTATTTCTATCTCCTTCCTTTTCTTAACTATTTTATGAATAAGGCTGCTATAGTTCCCCTTCTTACTTGTTATCCTAAACTAAACCTTTTTGTGAAGGAATATCTAGATATGATGGCTAAAATCATAGAAAATATACCTATCCCACTCCACCAAGGGCTTATTTTAAGACTTTTTGACTTCAATTTAGCCTTATATCATCCTAATCCTATTAGGGATTATCTAATTAAAGAAACTCCACTTGGTAGTTTACCTATTGAGAAGTCTAAGATGCCACCCTCTAAATAGAAAAATTAAAATGATACTCCTTAGAATATTAACCACATGCATGACTTTAAATCCTCTACCCCTAAGTTGATGTCCTCTAAAACTACCTACACCTCCACTCAATAGAACACACATCTAATTTTATGCAACTTTCCAAAAAAACCAATAAAGTCTCAAGAAAAAGAGTCGACCCTTGAACTAGAATCCCCATCTATAAGAAGAAAAAGAAGACCTCAATTACATTTTATGTTGAGGAAGCCAATTTTGAAGATCAGGAGGAGCATGACCTAACTAACACTATAGAAAAAGAAGAAGTTAAAAGTAGGCCTAATTTTTTTAAGGAAGTTGATAACCCTAAATTGAGTGTTATGCAATCTCATAGGTTGCTAGGTTGCTTGATCCGTAACATCATTTTGAATTAAATCTCAATATAATGAATTAGGGAGAGAAGAATGATGATGATTACAATAAAAAGGAGTGGGAGGAAGAGGATACAGATGCAAATATTGAGGGACTGATCCTATTCTCAAAAATAAATTGTATATTTTTAGACTTCGAGGTCCTAGACATCACCCTTGTTGAGAAGGATAAATAAGAAATATGCTCAAAATTAATACAAACTATGGAGAAATTTGTTGTCTTTAAGTCTAAGGTTGATGATATAGAGAAGAAGTTGCATGGTCTTTCTTGCTTTACATGAAAATTCATCCACCATTTTCTAGCCACTCTAGATTCTATGTTAAAACATGAACTCAAAAATTATTATGAATAGAAGAGAGAAAACACTAATTCTAATATATTGGATTTATTTAAATCAATAAAGGAAGATTGGGAGAAAAATTTTGAATTTATATTTTTCACATTTTAAAAAACTTTTAATTTATTGTTACTTTACTTTTTATTGTTGTTTGTAGTCATTGTCTTTTCATATCTTTTTTTTCTTTGTTACTAGACATATCTTCCTTAAAGGGACTTTTGTGTATAATTTTAGTGTGCTATAATGTTTCGTATATTATAAAAACCGAAACATAATAATACTAGCAATCGCACCTTGGGGTGCAATGGGTACACCGAAGACAATATAGTGAATCTTGTCATTAGAATATATTTGTTATAATTAAAAAAATTAATTTAATATATTTATTTTTAAAATTCAATTAAACTAAAAAAATACTATTATATTATTCCTAACTTCAAAGCTCATGACATAAAAAATAAATAATAATAAATTAACATTAAAATTTAAAAACATAAACATATCAAATTAATTAAAATATATTTCCACAATTAACAATTAATAATTAAAATACTTTTAATCTAAATAATTATGAATTGTAAGAATTATATGCTAAATTCAAATCCCTCAACATTCAAAAAAGATAAATTAATCAATTATCTGGGGGAGAGTGTTATACAAAAAAATAAAAATTAAAAAATTGTAGGTACCATGGCAAATAATCAATTATCCGAGGGAGAGCATTATTAAAATAATAATTAAAAAATTGTAGATACTATCTCCTCAAAGACTTTCATGCTTTGTATGCAAGTCCGTCAGATTGCTACAAAATATTAAATAATCAAAATATTTTAATATTAAAAACATACACCTCATCCAATAAATATTTTTAAATTATTTTTAAAATATTACATTACAAAGACTTACTCTCACATCTAAATGTTTAAAGAGAAATGTCTCATTAATATTTAAAAATACCAAATATAAATATTTTAACACTAATATCAAATACAAATAGTTCTATTCAAAAATAATATTAGAGTAATTAAAAGGCTCGTATTAATAGGTAATTTTATTTAAACTTAATGAGCTAGGGTCACGGTTGTCCACCGAGAAGTTTACCAAAGTTGTCTCATATGAATTTGTGATATTCCCTTTGACAGTTTGGACTATAGCTACGGGCTGGCCTCAATATACCTATAAATACATTCCGCTTACTACGAATTCCTCATATTATCCAATAGCAAGTACGGTTAAAAAGTTTCACAAAAAAAAAAAAAAGACCAGTCTAAAAACGAGTGGAAACCAATAGTGGCGGGAAAGCAGCCAAAACAAAGGCGAAAAACAGCCGAAAGAATTGCAAAAATGATGAATGACTGAGATTCTTTTAATTATTGTTCTTGTAATCTAAACTGTTCAGCATCAAAAGGGCTTCGAAAATCTTAGCGTGGGGACGCCTTCGGCATAAATATTGACCCTAAATTATATAATAGAGATACCGCCACAATTCTGAGCCCTACCACCGAAAGGAGCCCTAATGCACTATTGATTTCTTCTACACCCAATTTTTTGCATGGTTTGGTCAAATCCCATGGCTGTGGAGCTCCAAATTTTGTAGACTTCAGTAGGATACAAGCAAGAGTGGATCATCCCAACATTATTGGGTTGGGTCATGTATTTTTTTGGGATAAAAATTTGTGCCCTAAGCAAGGCCCTCTATTACAAGGAATTCTAAATGAATCCATAGGAAATACTAGTCATGATGGTACTCTATCTAGATTCAAGGGAGGTACAACTAGCGCAACTTTAGAATCCACCAAAACCTCCATAGAAAAGCCTTATGGGGTTGATCCTTCTAAAAACCTTCTTTTTTGGATGCGATGAAATCTGTGCAAGGAATAAATTGCAATCTACATTTCAGATTGGAACCCCATTAAAAAATTATAGATTTGGGTTTGGCCCTTCGATGTGGTATTTAAAACCAAAGAATTGAGGTAATTACAATAGGTGAATTGTTCATAGCTCTAAAAAAACCCCTAAAACTAGACTTTGATATTAGTTTACTAAAGGAACTAAGGGAGAATAATTTTTTTTTTTTAGAATAGATTAATAGGTAGGTTTAGGACTTTAACCATGGCCTAGTCTTCTTGTGCTCCATTAGTAAATTTCAAAATCATGGCTTCCTCCAATGGAAAATCCTTAGAGATCTATCCTTGTGCAAAAAAAAATTTATAAGGGTTTTTGATAGCAATGATGACAAATATGCCATTCCTAGTCACACATGGCTATGAAGAGAGAGCACACTAATCTTAAAATTATGAGATTCAAATTTTGATCTAGTTACTAAAGCATTTTTAATTATGCCAACCTGGGTTCGCCTCTCAAACCATCGCCTACACTATTGGTTTGAATCTTGTTTTGCAAACATAAGAAGCACTCTTGGTAAATTCATTCACATAGATGAAGATTCAATAAATTTCATCCATACAACCTTTTCCAAGATTTTGGTTGATTTAGATACCTCTAAAGCCCTTGGAATAGAAATCATCTAGAATGCTAATGGTATGAGCTAGTTGCAACCTTTGGATTATGAAGGATTGACCTTCAAGTGTAGAAGATGTTTCAAAATTGGACACATTGCAACAAATTTCCCAAATAAGAAAAACCAAGCCAATGGGAAGGAATCCTAGTAGAAGGATGCTTCTCCAAAACATTACTCTATTTTCAACTCACCCAAAAATTGCGATTCTACAAATTATGATATGAGAAAAAAGATGGAGGGAAAGATTATTGAGCCTCATCAAATATTAGAATCGAAACATAAATTTCCTCATGTTGGTGGAAATGATGCTACCTCTCTAGGATCTACAGTAGTGAGTGAGGGTTCTCATACCACATTTACTTAAAACTACTACTCTCAAGCTCCATCACATGCTCTAAAGGATTCAATTGATTGGGATGAAGCAAATGAGTGGTAAATGGTAAAGAAAAATAAAATGTTATCATCAAAATAAAATAAATCAGAAATATGTTGGGTTCTCAAGCTAAATCAGGTGCTAACACTTAGTAGGAAATATTTGCTAGGTCTTTGTCTCATAGATTGGGTTTCTATGGATGACTGCTAATACATGAATTATGTACATGTTCAAATCGGTTGTTGATGGAGTAGGTCAACTTTAGTCTTTAAATCTAGGTAGAGATAGTTTTTGATTGTGGACAAGTAGGCAAAGATTTGAACGTCCATGGTGGAATAAATCAGATATAGTTCTAAATCAATTGGGACTAAACAGGCTAAATTCTAGCATCTTTATAAAAATCTCTTCTTTTGTATCAAATAAAATTAACCCTAAATTAGAAGACAACTTAGATCTACAGACCAACACATTGACTATTTCCCTAGAGAACCAATTCATGACTAGAGACTTCAATAATGAAGTATCTCAGTAGTTTTTGATTTCTCTTTGGTCCCCCATTGAATTCAATAAAGGATTGGTTATCACTCTCCTCAAAATATTTGAAAAAGTTATGGATATCCCAACCCATCTTATGGGTAATATCCCTTATCAAAATACATACTATTTATTAGTACATTCATTAACTAAATTTAGTGTCACATCAATCCTTGTCTACTAATCAAATTAATTCACTCTATTCATAATGTCTCTTCATAAGAAAATTAATCACAAAAGTTTAGACCCAATCATAAACTAGATCACAGAATCCCTTATGGAAGTTGATAATGTTAAAATGTTAACATCACATAATTATGATAAAATTTAGGTAATTTTTTCTGCCGAGACTTATCCATTTGAATTAAACACATCATTAGAATATAAAAAATATAGTAATGTGAAACAAATATTAACCTCCCAATAAGTAATTCATAAGAGGATTATGCAAATTTCCTTAACAATAATAACCATATTTACTATGAAGTTTCAAAGAGAGGAAATAATCCACATGGTCTACAAATGTGATCAATGACACAATACAAAAAAAATTATACCATGCATCCTTTTAAATTAAATTCATAATTAAACACATGCCAAGGAAAAAAATAGTGATGATAGTAACAAAAGTCTTTTCCTTACAATAGTTCAAAGTCTTTTATTTCCAACATTTTTATTAGTCCAGAGAATTGGGCACTAAATTGAGGATTGATAAAAATATTTACCACCTAATCATTTGTCTAATAGGACTAGAGATTAATATTAACATGATAATGTTTTCTTACAAGATTTTTTTTTATAATAGACTCTCTCTCCTCTTCCTACTCATACTACATTGATTCCTAGTTATGCCCTTGAGTATTTTTAATTGATATCCATCCTCATATTATGTCCTATGAATTCTATTAATTCTTTCTTAAAGGATACCCCTTCTATTTGTAGGAGGATATTTTTTTTACTATGTTGGTAAAAAGGAATACATATTCCAGCTGAGTGCAGGATCATGGAGGTCAAAAAAGTGGCCAATGTCTTCCTTTTATCTAAATTTGATGAAAGAAAAGGGTTTATTGAGAATTTTTTTAGCTTTCCAACAATATAAGATATGTCTTATTTGGAATTAAATAGGTAATTATTATTCATTTTCTACATACATTTAGACTAAATTCGTGATTGATAGGCTGATTGAAAAAGCTACAATTCTTAAACAATTTCACATTTTTGAATCTAAAAGATGAAACACATTTTATGCTTCCTATACTATAGGATAAAAAAGAATTTGAATTTCTTAATTTTTTTACCAAGTCATGGTGGTCAGACAAACAAGTTATAATATTTTTTATAAGTTCTAATAAAAAAATCATAACTAATTATTTACTTATATTGAAAGTTTCAAAAAAATATATTATTTTTTCTTGTACTTAGGTTGGCCAGACATACACTTTATTTTTAATTTTTCCTAAAAATGTACTGTATTGAAATTTCAAATTTTCACCTAACAAATTTACCATTTTCCAAAAAATGAGTAGTATCTTAGAAACTACATTCAATTTTCTACAAATTATGTTCTTACCTATTTTTCATATTATGTTAATAACTTATCCAAATTTTCATGTCAACTTGCCTAACTCCATTTTTCTAAATTTTTATTGCCACTTAATAGCCTAGTTTGGACCCCCATGATCCTACACTAACCCTTCCTCTATATGTTATAGACATTATATTGCATTAAATTTTACCAATGATTTTTTTCTACATCTGTTTATTTAATTTTTTGGTAAGGGTTAGATAAATATCATCCCTCTCTTTTTGATGGGATTATATCTTACTTGGTTCAATATTATTTTGTATGTTTTTTCAAGTTTGGTGATCTCCTACTAAACCCTCCTATAGGTATCTTGAATATTCACTATGGTATTTTTAACTCCCATATAAAGGTTAATATGGTAATTATTCCTTTGAATGCATAATTTATGTTTGATAAAATTGTTCTATTGTGTGATTTTCCTCCCATAGTGGTGATATTGGGAGTTGATGTTTCAGATAGTGAAATTTTTTTATCTTTAAATGAGTTATTTGTAGATTTCAAAAGTTGTGGCCTCAACTCTTCACTACAAATCAACTGATTAAATGTTATAAATAACCACCCCTCATTGATAATAATTTTATAATTTACCCTTATACAAGGTGTTTATTTTGTTCAATGTTGTGGTTGTGTTGCTGATATGTGGTTTTCATTGATGTCAACACTATTAGCATTAATGTCTTTAAGACTATATATGTCGAGGATATTGAGAAAATTATAATAAAATAACTTGCAGGTTGTCTGTGAAGGAGTGAAGATTAGTATGATGGAAAGTTCAATATTTTAATGGTGAGAAGTTGCATATTAAAGGGTTTGTCGAAAAACCTATCTAGTTTATCCACCGAAAGTCTTAGAGGTGTGCATGAAGATTTGAGAAAGTTATGAGTTTCTATGTTCCGACAGTTATTCTGCTACTATAGTTGGTATTCCTAGAAGAAGATAATGTGATTCTAGTAATCTGAGTTGTTGTGTATACTCCTGTAGTGTTTGTGGATATTTCTAGATCATGCTATATCTATGTTGCATGTTTGTATTGATCGTTGTACTCACGGTTGATGATTTTCTCCTGCAAGTTCATCTTTTTCATGTTCATGGCCGATCGGGTGTTTGTAGCGTGTTGTGGATCTTCGAGGAATAATATTTGAAGATTTTTTGTGTTCGGGGACATTTTTTTGGGTCTCTACTATGTTGCGGTTGACCTTGGTAGATTCAAATTAATAATCTTTATTGTTTTGGGCTGCCATATTGTATTCATCATATTATTCTATTGAAGCCAAAATTTAGTGATGTAATTCCTTGTTGCGGATATACATAAGCGATTGTTTCTTCATTTGAATGTGAATGTGTGTGAGTGAGTGAGTGTGTGTGTGTGTGTGTGAATAATGTTCTAAATCTTTTGAAGGCAAAGCAGATTGTGAAGAAGAGTGAAGAAGAGTGAATAAATGTTCATGTGCTTAACTAGAACTATAATCAGGCATTAATAGATGTTATTTTCTCAATTCAAGATCTTCAAATGGATTTAATCTGAATATTACTATTAGATAGTGAGTCTTCCCTTAGGCAGTAAGCCTTTTGTACTTAAGCAGTGAACTCTAGGCTATGTGCCTGAATACATTTTCATTCCCTATATTTCCATAATATTTACAGAGTAGAAAATTGTGGATTAACCTGCACTGGGTTTTTTCTCCTAACATGGTTTCCACACAAAAATCTTGGTGTTGTGTGTTTCTGATGTGTTGTTGATTTATGCTTTCATGGTTATTAATCAGTATGAGAATAGGGGTTAACAAATTTAATAAGTTTGAAATTATGTTACAACTGATTCACCCCCCCTTAGTTGTCTACCCTTGTGTTGCCAACAATTGGTATCAGAGCAGGTTCCTTGGAAGATGTTTAACAACTTGAGGTAATCTGGGATGGTGACATCTAAGAAAGATAGTCTAAGATTTTATGGAACAAATTACTCTCTGGGGAAAAATTGAATGGAGTGTCATCTGAGACGCATTGGTGAATCTTACTGGAACGTTACAAGTAATAGGTATGTTATTCCTCAAAATGGTCCTACTACTATTGTTGAGATTAGGGATGTTGAATACAACATCAGGGCTAAGGAAGAATTGTTGAGTGCTTTGGCTAATTCTGAGATGATGAATGTTATGGATCTGAAGAATGCTTATGAGTTAAATTTGTGTAAAGGTGATGCTAAAGTGAAGATTGCCAAGCTATAGAGTCTGAAAGGGAAATATGAATTGTTGAGAATGGGTGATGATGATAATATTACTAATTTCATGCAAAGAGTGAATGAACTCGTGTATGGTATCAGATGTATTGGTGGATAGTTGGATGAATTAGAGATTGTTGCTAAAGTGCTTAGATCCTTACTTAATGCATACAAAATCAAAGCTATAGCTATTGGGGAGGTCCAGACTATGATAAATGTAACCAAAGATATGTTGATTGGTAAACTTACTACTTTTGAGCTAAGTGAATTTGATGATGCCCTTCCTAATACATAATTTGCATTCAAAGCTACTACCTCCAGAAGAGATAAGCAGAGATATGATCTAGGTGAAAGTTCTTCTAGAAAGGTAGTTAAGTATGAGGAATAAATGAGATAGATTGAAGAAGAAGAAGGAGAATTGAATGAGCTTGAAGCACTTATTGTCAAAAGAGAAGCCAAAGGAGAAGGTGAGTATAAAGGGAAATTTCCTATTAAATGTTTTTCTTGCAACAAGATAAGTCATTTTGCATCAAGGGTGGCCGAAAAGAGTCCCTAAGAAAAGACATAATAATCCTAGATTTCAAAAGATGTGTTATTATGCTACTGATGACGGTGTGAAAAATGATGAATCTGATAAAGGGAATGTATGTGAAGATGAGTTTGTGTCTATTGCTATCAAGGAAAATAATTTAGTCTCTATTGAATCTGCTAGTTGTACAAATTTGGAGAAATCCCTAGCTTCTCGAGTTGAAGAAAAGGAAGAATGGGTAATTGACAGTGGATGTTCACATCACATGATAGGTGATAAAAGAAAATTTGTAAGCCTAGAAAAGTATAATGGTGGTGTTGTAAGATTTGGTGATAAAAATGGTGGTATAATCCATGGCAGAGGATGTATTTTTTTTATGGTAAGAATAATATTGATGATGTTCTTTATGTGTAAGGTTTGAAGCATAATATTTTAAGTGTTAGACAAATGGTTGATAAGGGATACAATCTTCAATCCAAGGATGGACATTGTAGATTATTGGGAAGTTCTGGAAATGTGATTGCTTCAGGTACAAAAACAAAAGGTAATGTTTTTCACCTGAATGCTGCTAATAAAAGTTGTCTGATTGCTCAAGTTGATGAAAGTTGGTTGTGGCATAGGATAATGTGTCATGTAAACTTTGAAAATATTATCAAGATAAGTTCTACTCAGGTAGTGAGAGATCTTTGTAAGTTGGTAAAACCCTCTAATGCCATATGAAAGGAATGTCAGATTGGAAAGAAAACTATAATTTCTTTTCGAAGCAAACAACATTGTTCAATTGAATTGTTGGAGCTTGTGCATATTGACTTGTGTGGTCCTACTAGAATCAGATATTTGCAAGGTTACAGGTATTTCATGTTGCTTATTAATGATTATTCTAGGATGATGTGGGTTACTCTATTAAGGGAGAAATTTGAAGCTCTAGAAAAGTTCAATATTTTCAAGGCTATGGTCGAGACAAACACATGTATGAAGATTAAATTTATGAGATTAGATAGAGGTGGTGAATTCACTTCTAGTGAGTTTAATTCATTTTGTGAAGTGCATGGGATAAAGAGACAATTATCTACACCGTAGACCCCTTAGAAAAATAGAGTTGTGGAGAGGAAGAACAAGTTAGTTCAAGATGTTGCTAGAAGTATGATGCTGGAAGGAAATATTCCTCATATCTATTGGAGATAAGTTGTGAGTACTACTTTTTATATCCTCAACCAAGTACAAATCAAAGGTGATACTGGTAAGAATCCTTTTGAGCTATGGTTTGGTCATAAGCCTACTATTAGATATTTAAAAATATTTCGGAGTAAATTCTATATCAGAAGAGAGGAAGATATAGGAAATTTTGATGCTAGGAGTGATGAAGGAATATTTCTTGGTTATTCTACTAAGAGTAAGGCCTACCAGTGCTACAACAAGAGATTGGAGAAAATGGTTGAAAGTGAAATTTTTTAAGGTTGATGAAGACATTGCGAGACCATCTAGAACCTTTGGATATGATTCTAATGATCAAAATAATAGTACAAACAAAGGTCAGACTTCAAATCAAGCTCAGATCATTCTGGTGAATTGAGAAGATCAAGAGGAAGGAGAAACTAGTGAAAATGCAGAAGAGAGATCACAAGAGCCTGAAGTTCAAGAAAATCCTAAGACTCCAAGGTATGTGAGATTAAATCATTCAGAAAATCAGATTATAGGTGATAAGAATATAGGTGTCCAAACTAGAAGAATATTGTTTGATATCAAAGACTTGGCCAAGTAATGTAAATAAAGCATGCAAATATGAACATTATATTGAAGCAATGAAATAAGAACTAAAACAAATTGAGAAGAATAATACATGGATTCTTGTTCCTAGACCTAAGGAAAAAAATATAATTGGAACTAAATGGGTCTTTAAAAAAATAAAAAAAATGAACAAGGTAAAGTTATCAAAAACAAAGCAAGACTGGTTTGTAAAGGATATTCTCAGATGGAAGGAATCAACTTTGAAGATACTTTTTCCCCTATTGCTAGAATTGAAGCTGTGAGACTATTTCTTGCTTATGTTGCTTACAAAAACTACAAGGTTTATCAGATGGATGTCAAGTCAACATTTCTAAATGGAGAATTGGAAGAAGAGGTGTACATTGAGCAACCTGATGGATTTCAATTGACTGATAAGGGAGATATGGTTTATCAATTGAAGAAACCATTGTATGTACTCAAGAAAGACCCTATAGCTTGGTATGCTAGATTGGACAAGTATTTGTTCAAGCTTGGATTTATCAAAGGTACTGTTGATAGTTTTGTATTTCAAGATTGATGATGATAAAGATTTGATTGTGGAATTCTTTGTTGATGATATCATCTTTGGAGGAGATGATGGTTTGTGCATGGAGTTTTTTGATGAGATGCAAAATGAGTTTGAGATGTCAATGATTGGAGAGATGAAATTCTTTATGGGATTGCAAATTACTCAGTTAGATAAAGTGATCTTTATATCTCAGTCTAAGTATGTGAAAGAATTACTAAAGAAATTTGGTATGGAAGATTCAAAGCCGGTTGGTACACCCATGGTGACCGGATGTATGTTGGCAATAGATGATGATTCTCCGAAGGAAAATCAGACTAGATAAAAATGAATGATTGGTGGATTGGTTTATTTGACTCAAACTAGACCCGATATCATGAATGTTGTCTGTATTGTTACAAGATTTCAAGCTGATCCTAAGGAATCTCATGTGACTACTATGAAGAGAATTGTAGATACTTGAAGGGAACAATTGATTCTAGTTTGTGGTATCATAAAGATGATGGTCTTACTTTGAGTGCCTTTACTAATGTTAATTGGGTAGGAGATGTGAATGACAAGAAAAGTACTAGTGATGGTTCATTTTTCTCTAGAAAGAAGCTAATTTCATGGTTAAGTAAAAAGCATAATGCCATTTATTTGTCTACTATAGAGGCATAATACATTTTTTCTGCTAAAAATTGTACTCAAGCATTATGGATGAAGTAGATGTTGAAATATATCAAAGTTATGTATGATGAGACTATTGTTATTGTATGATAATTAAAGTGTAATTAACATTTCTAAGAATCCAGTACTACATTCAAAGATCAAGCATATATCTATCAAGTTTCAGTTTTTGAGAGAGAAGGTGAGTGAAAAGGAAGTCAGATTGGAGTATGTGCCTACTAAGGAAAATATTGCATACATCTTTACCAAGCCATTGCATAAGGATACTTTTGAGTATCTCAGAGAGAAGTTAGGGGTGATTACCCCTCCTAATTAAAACTAAGATGGATTGTCTTGCATCAGTCTTTGCATTTCATAGTCATATCTTGATTCAGATTGATTTTGTGTTAGCTGCTACTCAAGGGGAGAAGTCAGATGATTCAAATATGTGATTAAGAGCTTGTTTCTACCTTATCCATTGATGTCAAAGGGGGGTAAGAGAAATGTGAAAAACTTATAATTATTTGAGGAGAAAATATTTAGAACCTAAGGGGGAGTAAGTGTTGAAGTTAGTTGTGTTGATGTTGTTTTTCACATCATGTGTTTCCATCAATGCCAAAGGGGGACACTATTGAATTTTATCATTCTGTTGCTGATATTTGGTTGTCATTGATGTCAACATTATTAGCATTAACATCTTTAAGACTACATATGTCGAGGATATTGAGAAAATTGTAATAAAATAAGTTACAGATTGTCTGTGAAGTAGTGAAGAACACTATGTTGATGGTCAAAAGTTGTGGATTAAAGGGTTTTTTGAAAATCCTATCTATTTTATCCACCAAAATTTTTAGAGGTGTGCATAAATATTTGAGCAAGTTATGAGTTTTTATGTTTTGGCAGTTATTCTGCTACTATAGCTGGTATTCCTAGAAGAAGATAATGTGATTATGGTAATCTTAGTTGTTGTGTATGCTCCTGTGGTGTTTATTTATGTTTCTATATCATTCTATATCTGTGTTCCATGTTCACATTTTTGATCATTATGCTCGTGATCAATGATTTTCTCTTGTGGGTTCATGTTTTTCATGTTGTAAATCTTCGAGGAATAATCTTTGAAGGTGTGTTGTGTTCAAGGACATTTTCTTTGGTCTCTACTATGTTGTGGCCAACCTTGGTAGATTTTTATTAATAATATTTATTGTTTTGGGCTGATAGATTGTATTCATCTTATTATTTTGTTGAAGCCAACATGTAGTGATGTAAATTTTCCTTGTTGTGGATATATATAAGTGATTGTTTCTTCATTTGAATGTGAATTTGTGTGAGCGATTGAGTGTGTGTGGATAAATAATTTTCTAAATATTTCAAAGACAAAGTAGAGTTTGAAGAAGAGTGAAGAAGACTGAAGAAGTGTTCATGTGCTTAATCGAGATTGTAATCAGGCATTAACAAATGCTATTTTCTCAACTCAATATATTCAAATGGAATTAATTTGAATATTACTGTAAGACACTGAGTCTCCCCTTGGGCAGTAATCCTTTTGTATTTGAGTAGTGAGCTTTAGGTAGTGTGTCTGAATGCATACGCATTCCCCAATTTTCCATACTTTTAATAGAGCATAAACTTGTGGATTAACCTCCACCGTGGTTTTTCCCCTAACAATTTTTCCATGCAAAAATCTTAGTGTTATGTGTGTTTTTGATATGTTGTTGATTTATGCTTTGATGGTTATTAATTAGATCTGAGAATAGGGGTTAATAAATTTAATAAGTTTGAAATTATGTGACAACTAATTCACCCCCCATCTTAGTTGTCTACCCTTGTGTTGCCAACATATTTGTTGTAATTTTTTGTTTTATTTTGATTGGGATGCTACATTGTAAGGGGATTCCATTTTTTTAAATCACTAGTAGCTCTGATTAAATTCCTAAAACCCCACCTCTAACTCTATTTCCAGATTATTCACCTAGATGTAGTTTACATGTATTTCCTTAACTTCCCTCACTATTTATAATGTGATTATAGTTAGTAACCACATAAGTAATTTTTGGGGCAAATTTTTTAATACATAGTACTAATCAATTCTTATTTCTCTTACACTACCTATGCTCATGTTTTAGTGGACATAAATTTACGATGTTCCCGCTTCTAGGGATTATTCTATAATTGGCTAATTAGTTTTAGAGCTAAAATATTGATTTTAAACACAAAATATTTTTATGTTAGAGGAACATAGACAAAGGACATTTATAATTATAATTCCCACACCATAAGGTCTTCATATCTTAATATTTATGAGAAAAATCATTATAGAAAAAAATTACAATGGATAGAACTGATAATTTTTTTATTATGATTCCCCTTATTTTATATGTTGTGTGAGGGTGGGGACACCTTAGCTATTTAGTTTGGATCTATGCCCCAGTATGATAATGGTTATTCCACCCTCATAACCTATCCTCATAATTTTGGGTTATTTCTAAATCTCTAGTAGTGACTCCAATTCAACAACCACCTTCTTCAAGGAGTCGTCCTTATGTAGCTCCTCCAAGTAGGGAATCGGTGTGGATTTACCCTCCCCTCTTTGATTATTTTATAGATCTGGATAAATATTTTTCAATTAAGGAAGAAAACTATTTTGAATAAAATTTCTAAATCCCACACCCAAGCCAAGGCTATTGAACTGCTACAATTTTTTACTTAAATTTGAATAAATACTTAATGTGATATTATATTTCAAAGATTCCAATTTTTATGGATAATAAATAACTATAATCAATTTGAGGTGGAAAATTAGTTACAGATTAATTTACCATTAAAATTTATAATAAAGGGAACTCAAGTCGGGTTGGTGAGGGTAGCATTATCTAAGATCATGAAGGGAATGTGGTTCTAACCTATACAATCAATCTATGGTTACAAACTTCCAATTATGTAGAAGTGGTGGATGTCTATCATGGGATTCTTATTTCTAATAAATCTAGTGTTGATGTTGATAATTTAAGGTGTTTCAAGAAATACAATCATAATGTTGAGTGGGATGGTGACCCCTTTTTGGACCTTACAGGATCCCATATTGATGACTCACCATGTCATAATGAAATTTGGGAATCACATATTTTTTCATGTGTTTTGTGTTGGTAAGAAAGTGGTAGATTCTTTGGTAAATCTAGGGGCATATATAAAGAATATCACAATTTGGATGTGTGATAAGAATGTGTAGTTGGTTTTTTAATTGACATAAACAAGCTTATGTTTTTGTTGTTATTAATGTCTATGAGAAGGTTATTTGTGGTGATTCTTTGATTAGTTTTATTATGTTTCCATTAGTAAGTGTCATTGATGTCAACCTCTAGTGTTGCTTTGATAAGATTTTATTTATGGATGTATAGCTATGTTGTATTTGATATGGTGGTGATGAGGAAGTACTAAAGATAATGTTAATGTCTTTATGTTGCTTGGTTTCCAAGTGATTTTGAGAAAATTTGAATAAAAGAGGAAATAATGTGTTGTTGAAACAAGGAAAATAGTGACCTCCTTCTAGGTATTGTAGGGTTTTAGACCTAAAAGGAGAGAGGTCAGTTTTCTTCATGGGTGTTTCACTCAAGAACAAACGCTTGAGAGTTCAATGGAAAGGAGATTGAAATATTGCAAAAGGAATCTCCTAAGGGGTTGAATGATAAGAAATGAGGATTTAACCACCAAGTGTAAACATGGAAAAATAAAATATTTGAAAATATAGAGTAGTATGCAAAATGACCTAGAAAATGCCCTAGAAATGTAACTAAAACAAAATAGCAAAACACTATATGAACAGTGTGCACCTAGAAACCTACAAAGGACTGGAAACAACTCTCAAATTCTAGAATATTTTGACTTTTTGACCATCTAGGAACATCCACCACTCTTGGAGAATCAGTCTTGTTCAGCTTTTCTAAGATTTAAAAACTTTGATCTACACTTCAACACCTTCCCTTCTCTTCTAGATTGAATTATGGATTTGAACTTGTGAAAACCACTTGTAAAATAGTATTTGACCTAATTTGGTAATTGGGGGCTTGCCTCAGTCAAACCCCTAGTTTGGTAATTAATCCTTGAGAAAAATAATAAAATGTGCATGGAAACCCTAGCCTCAAGTGTGTCTAAGACTAGGAAATCTAAAACATGATGCAATCCTATTTTAACATGAAGGAATATGATGCAAGAGTGGAAATGAAGAGATGAATGATTCAAGTTTGTGATGATCTTCAATCACCCCAAATGAATCCCAATGATTCTTGTACCTTACTTAGGCTAAATGTGCAGAGTGATAATGGAGGATGGAATCACTTAGGAAAAAAGTCTTTAGGATTGGATTGATGGGTAGTTACATCTCCCAAACCTATAATCCATCATGATTCACCATAGGAATCTATGATCAGTCCTTGACAATGCTAGATCTTGATTAAAAGTGAGCTTGAAGACCTGCAAAAACACTTTAATGCTGCTCCAAAGCTTCAACCTTTCTTGCTCTTGAAACTTGAATGCTCTTGTGATAACTTGATTTAAGATTCTTGATGCTTGATACTCAAAAATGCTTGCTCAAAAAGTTCTTAGAGATTTATAAAAATGACTTAGAATATTTCTTTTATAGGAATCAACACTTAATTGGCTATTATTTAGATCCCAAAGGTTGACATTCATCAAAAATCTGAATTAAGTTGATGAATTCCCACTCAAATTTGAAAAAGGCCCCAAATGGGACTCATTCGCCACCCATGGTGAATGGGTCCCACCTAAGGGGACTCATTCACCCAAGGTGGCAAATGAGTCCCACCTTAAATTTTTGGAGTGGGTTTTAGATTTGTCAGGATTTTGATAGATTTTATATGATTTTTCAGTGGAATGGGCCTCAAAAATTAAAAAACTAATGGGTTCTAGGGGCCTATAAATGATGATTTTGAAGGGAAATTAATGCAAGGGTGCCAAAATAGGTCCAAATTAAGTGTGAAATAATCTCTTTTATCAAGAGTTCATTATTTTCTACCCTACATTTAGCCCCCACTTTAGCGCCCATATGACCATACGTGTATATCTAATCTAAAGGAATCTAATGATGACCTTTGTTTCATAAAAGAATACACATATGAGTTCAATAATGACATGGGAGAATGAAGCCCCCACTATAGTTAACTACAAAACCACAATTTTAAGGAATTGCATCTTACAACATGAATTTGTTAGTTGTCCAAAAATAGCCCTCTTATAAAACCTCTATCTAGAAATCACATATGTGGGTAAATGTATGCCCCCCCTTGATTTCGCTTACTTTTTACAGGCGGAATCAAGGTAGCAATCTAGCCACATTGAATAAGGTAAGTCATATCATAGGGTATTTCCAAGTACCATTCTACATAATAAGAGAGGATAAATGATGTCAGGAGTAGAATTATGATTCGAACACAACAAACAGTGTCAAAAGTGGAGCTCTCTAGCACTCGTTATGTTGATTTGATTGAAATGTGCTTTTCAACCCTAATGCAATAAAAACCTAAATTTCAACTTAAATAAGAGTGAAAAAGTAAAGTAAATTCTTACTATTTTACCATTTACCTATTTGTAGCTTGATAGTGATTGAAGAATAGTGAAATGTGTTGAGCATACAAGATTACATGCTTGCGAGACTAGGCATACTGCGGGACCAAGTGGTATGTAACAAACATAATCATGAGGTAAGTCGATTCTTCTATCTTCGTTTTATCCTTACATAATGATGTTATGATTTTTATGCATTTCTAGGTTAAGTTAGGGACTTGGGAAAAAAAGTTTGCAAAGTGTCCCTTTTGTTCACGAAGTGTCCCACTTTCTTGCAAAGTGTCTCGTTTATTTTTTAAGTGTCCTAAAAGGGTTCTAAAGTGTTTAGGGCCTTTAGGAAAGAACAATAGAGTAGCTTTAGTACACTTTAATGATTATTGATATAAAAATTGAGGAGATTAGACTACTTATAGGACATAATGTTGTGTTTTTATTAGGTTCCCACTCATTTGCGTCAGCGTCTAGGTGGTAGACAAATTATTTTGCTTAGATATAAAGCCCCAAATCTTTTAGTGGAGGATACAAAGTTATTACAGACTATTGGAGTTTACTAGGCATACCTCATTCTCCCCATGAGGTACCATGATGTGATGTTGATGGCACTAGCAAAGCGTTGGGATGTCGATACATGCAAATTTTATCTACCAAATGGTGAGATGATGATCAAATTGGAGGACGTACATTGCATACTTTGAGTTCCTATTTGGGGTGATTGAGTATGCTTCCAAGTGGAGAAGACATTCCATGATATTAAATATGACACACAATACTACCTCGATGGACCAATACATGATGAGAGAGTGAGGACACATATAGACTTAACGATGCTTATATACTCATGAGCCCCACTAGTTAGATGGATTATGATTCTAAAAGTTGCATTAGTTCTCATCTTTGACGAGCAGGGAGTGCACCTAGAGGGAGGACTAGATATATGCAGGATCATCATGGAAAAAGCAGGCCCTTCAGTGGTGATGAAAATTAAGAAAATCAGAGTTAGAAAACTTGATGTTAAAATTTGAATAAGTTATCTATATTATTTCAAAAATATGTAAGAATAGAATCTATGGAAAATTGAATGTAGTTTCTAAACTACTAGGTTTATTGTTTTTTATAAAAATCTATTTGGTGAAAACTTGAAATTTGAATGCAGTAGTACTTAAATTTCAGGGAAAAAATAAGAAGTAGGTGTCTGTCTAACCACCCTAACCATAATAAAATGATAATATTTTTTTATAATATTTAAGATATAAGTAGAGGACTGATGTCTTGATGTGATGCATATTTTTTTGTAATTTTTTTCCAAGTAAATAATTAATTATGATTTTTTTATTACAAATTTTAAAAAATATAAAAACTCGTATGTCTGACCACCTTAACTTGGTCAAAGCTTCATGGATTTTTATTTATTTTTAATCTTATAGTATGCAAATCATAGAATGTGATGCATGTTTCAGATTAAAAAAATGCAATATTGTTTGAAAGCTATAGATGTTTTTCAATCAACTTATCAATCAAGACTTTAGTCATAATTCAAATAGAAAATGAATAATAATTATTTATTAAATTCAAAGTAAAGCATAATTTATATTGGTGGAAACCTTGGAATCTCCTTTAAAATCCCTTTTTATTTCATCAGCCACATGGGCCATCACATCACTTATATATCCCCACTTTTGGCCCATCATGACCCTCCACATACTCGACTAGTACATTTGATATGAGGGATGGTAAACTATCAGACAATATATGTCTAGGGGTTTTGTATCCTAGCTCATTTATATTATGATATTGGTCAATTTTTTTTGGGAGGTGGATAGTATGGTACATTGTATGCTTCTATAGGTTTGGTGCTTTGAGCATATCACTTGTACTAGACCTATCGACTTCCTATGTCCCACAACCTTGGGGTATCCTCAAGCCTTTAGCTATCATCTATGATAGTTTTGGTAGTGTGGTGATTTACATTTTTGGAGAGTCTGATTTGACCGTCTAGAGGAGGGTGAGATCCTTTGGAGACCTTATCATCTTGTGCTTCAGTGGCTAGATCACACTCGAAAAATGAGGAGATTATAGATGGACATATTTTTAGTTGGTAGACATGACTATGTAGTACGTCCTTTCTACTATGATCAGGTCATACGATAGTTTGGGAAGTTATAGATAGCACCTAGGGAATGACCCTTCTTCAGGAGATCAATGTAGAGTGCTCAGAGACCTGGTGATACTGTACAGTTCACTATAAAGGATGTTATTCACAATGAATCCAAGTATTCAAATCACAACATGCCTCTGATATCTAATGCATATGACGTTGGTGCCAAAGATGACTATGAGGAGTGGTGGATAGTATCACGACTAGCCCTCATGTTTCCTATAGAGGAGCTGATAGGTGATGCAAGACCACTCCTAGATGAGGGAGATGATGTATACAACAAAGCCAAGGAGACATGCTACAAGGATACAAACATATTTATAGATGTCAAAGATGATGACTATTATGAGGATGCAGATCCTGACAATGACGACTAGGAGGGAGGAGATGACGAGGATGAGGAGGAGGAGGAGGAGGAGGAGAAGTCTATGAGCAAGGGTGGTGAGGGAGAAAATGAGGATTTGATATGGCATGAGTGGGAAGATTTCTCTCCCATTTGTGTGACTAGATCATGAGAAACGGTTGCAACAAGCACCAGTACCTATAGTCATGGAGAGGCTAACACATATTTCATGCACCCTACATGTGATGAGGCTGATTTATCACAACCTACCAGAGATATAGGTGATGATATATTATTTGTTGTTATACTTTCATGCTTGCGCTTACTCTTTTTATATATATCATGATGTGTATTGATATTTATGTTGTTTCTATCTTATAGGATCTATGAGAGACTTTAGGGATCGCTATCGATAGGCGGCTACAAAGATAGTGCCCCCATCAGTTGAAAAGGAGGCCATTGACTAAGACTATGTGCCCCCACTCATTGTGGATTAGGACCCAAAGTCATTTAGATCATATTTCAGACTACGGGCAACGTATGAGAGTTTGAGAATATGCATCTACCAATCCCATGCTACCCCAGAGGCATAGTCATCCTAGACCCTTGCAGAGTTCAAGAGACTAGATACAGAGTTAGCGAGACTATAGGCGAAGAGAGATCAAATAGAAGGAGCACATAAAGAGGCCCTAGGATAGATACTAGGTTTAAATTTTTCTCTTGGTACATTATGGTACTCTTAAATTTTCTAAATTTGAGATTCCCATTTCAAAATTTTGTCTCTACACTTTCAGAGGTACACCTGACATGTCTATCTGACTAGCCCACTTTGGAGGCTTTTATTTTGAAGCATGTTCTTGGTCGTGCAAAAACCATTTGCAAACATATTTAGTTGACATATGTGAATGTGTGTGTCAGTTTTTAGCTTCCCATGATGAGTTTTTATAGAGTTTTGAAAAGTGAAGTTGGAGGGTCTTGACACTGTTCTGCTATTTGCAGAGTGTTTGTTTTGCAAAGTTGCCTCCTATTTGAGCTTGCATTTCACAACCAATTGACTGTCATGTCAGAACAAATTCTATTTCATATTCTCCATATCAAGATGATCTCACATGTCAATTTTCAAAGTCTTATGATCTGATTTGCAATTTTTAATAGACCAAAACCAAATGCAAATTGTTTGGTTTTGCATCTGCATTCCTGACAGCATTTCAGAGAGGCTAACTTTGACCGTCAGTATCTTTTGACTGGTGATGATTCAAGCGAATTCGTTTTTCACATGTTCTTAGGGTATCTTAATAAACTTTTATGTCTAATGGTAGCTTGCCAGGGGTTGATTCACTATTTTTACAAATTGGCAGTTGAATGAGTTTTAATTGGTGTAGAACGGTTGTTGTTTCAGAATAGCCTAACTAGGCAAATTTGATGATTAATATCCGGTTCCTTGGGTTTCCTTTTTTCGAGCTGTCTTTTGTACTATATTCTCGGGTCAAATTTCTACATATTTTCAAGTTCTCATTGCTTCACAAGGTCATTTGACTAGTTTCCTAGATTGATTCCTGAGCCCACTGGGTTAGTTTTGCTTTTTTTCCAAAAGTGTCAGAAAATTGATTTTGATGAAGACCCAATTCATTTTTCAACTCCAAATTCATCTAGATGTTGTGATGAGATCGTTTAAGCATAAAAGTTGTTTGAAAACATTTTTTTTTTTAGTCAGACCCACATGGGGCCTGACATGCTTTGCTTAATTGTGAGGTTTGCTTCAAGTAAATGATTGTAAATTCAAGAGCTTCAGTGTCATCGAGCACAAATTCATAAGGTAAAAGGCTCATCAAAAATTTTATGTTGACTTGGAAACATAGAAAAGGAAACAGGGGTCGGTTTGACAAGTATAGAGGAGTATTTACGTATGATCATGAAGCCACCATGGAAATATATTTGTCTTGATGCCCATGTGTGAACAAATCTAGCAAGGTAGCTCTACTCATGGCAATTTCTAGCTTCCAGTATGTTGTATCAAGGATATATGAGGGAATTTTAAAAGACCCCCTATTTCGATGTGCCATCACCAGCGGAGAGAGATGATTCAAATGTACTCTCATGGATTGCCATACATAGCAACAAGCACAAAGAGTGGATCTATTGAAAATGTTGTTGAAACTACCTTCAAGCAAATGCGGTTGGATTGAGGTAGACAAAAGAATTTGAAATTGTTTCTAAGGGAGGATACGTTATAAGTGGAGCAAGTGCAATGAGAGGAAACAACCATGCCTACCATAAGAGGGAATTGTAGCATGGACAAGGCATGTGGCCTGCTTGACAAAATGCCTCTGAGTAAAGGTGATTCCATGGAGTGCCCTGATGGTGACATACATACAAAATGGATTTGGTGACAGCCTTTAGAACCTTCAAGCAAAGGCAGTATGCAGGGGTGCACATATTAGAGAGAAACAAGGCAATGAGGAGGAGGTGCAACCACCAGTGGTAAACCCACGCTAAGTGTGGAGGAAGTTGATGGAGGTCGGTGATTGGTGAGGAGAAGACCAGGTGAGCAGAACAACCATCAAGGAGCTCGATGGAGGGTGCCAACAGGGGCCCACGCCTGCAACAGATGATGAAGGGAGGCCCACACTTGGAAGGAAGCACAAAGGCTCCAGCATTTTGTGAAAGGGGAAGCCAAATGTAGAGCACAGGAGCAGATGCACACAAAATGGATTTAGGGCAATCTCAACCCTTGCTCGCATACCTAGTACGATAAAAGTGATGCCATCAAAAAAGGTGTGAGGTGTGTGAGGAATGCTAAAAGGAAGAAAAAATTTAAAATTAAATGTTTGTGTGCATTGTAGTGGGCCCAAATTTCCTCATTAGCCATTTTTTAAAATGGTTTGGTTAAATGAAATGGGAATTTAATTTTAATGAAGAGGTGAAGTGAATATTTTACTCCATGAGTAAAATAAAATATAAATCAAAGAGCAATTGTGAAGTGGGCCCGGGTGAAATATTGCAGGGAGGTAAAATAAGTTTCCTTTATATTTTTTGAACAACACATCATATAAAATTAAAATATTTTAATGGCATGCGAATAAGGGGAATAATATGAGGTGAATGAAATGTTACAGGGAATTAACAAAATGGAGAATATGGTGTGCATGCTAAATTAAAGTGAATAAAATATTCACTATTTGGGAATTTTATTTTGCTGAAGGTGAAATGCACATGGGAATATGCAATGAAAAGTGAATTTAATATTTACTTTGTGGCCAAATATTATATGCTAGGATGGAATGTGCTGCAAATAAAGTGAACAAAGACAATATAAAAGAATATAATATAAAGTGAATTTTATATTCATTTTATACTTGGGGGCATTTCAATGTGAAACATTCTCTTTGTTGGGGATTTTAAATAAAGTCAAAGGAGCAGAAGTATTAAAGAGGAAAACAAAACTGCAGTATTATAAAGGGGAAATATTTTAATGCAAAGTGAAATTCTACTGGTTGAGAAGTAAAAATAATGTGTAGCAAGTAAAGAGGGTTGAAAGAGGATTTTCACGGGAAAGAGGTTTTTTCTAGGAACTGGGTGAAATGATGAAATTCTCCACATGGGGATATTTTTAGTTGCAAGGAAATGATGAGCAAAGATAGTTTTGAGGGAATGAGTTTGTTGCTGCAAAGGAAGAGAGATGATAGATTCTTTTCAGTTTGATTAATGGGAATGAAGCTTCTAGATGACATTTCCAGATCAAGTTTAGGGCTGCTCCTAGTTACTTCTCTTATTCTGTCATTGTAAAGGGTTCTGAGTTTTTTTATTGGGTTGGGTAGATAGAGAATTGAAAATTTTGCGTTATTTCTTGAGTCTGTAAGCTATAATTTTCTGAATTCATGAGTAAATACAGCGATTTTATGCAAATAACATCATGAAGGTTTTTGCACATTCATGAATGTCTTCAGATTATCTCAATATTTGTACACTTTTAGTCATGTAAATTAAATAATACAAAGTGTCTTTGAGTTTATCATCTCAAATTTCATGAGATGTTTTTGTCTGTTCATTGTTTTGTTTCAAATAAATGGTTAAAATGCTTTGAACAACTAATTGTGATTTTAGGTGTGCAGATGGGATTTGATAAGGAGAATTTGATTGATAATAAGAGAGGGATTGTTGTTGAAAGACACTAACAGTTGATGCAAAGCATTAGCAATTTAAATCCATTGGTTGAAGTCTGTTTGCTGGGGAATTCATTTATGTGTTTTACTCCATGGCCTAGAATTGACACTGATTTATTATTCAGTTTTGTGCATCTCAAAATTTTTTTATAAATGCAAAATAATTATAATCTTACTATTTGGTTTGTGGTATGTTTTGCTTTCCAATGGCTAAGAGAGGGTTGGGTTACTAATAATTTAGCCAAGTTTAAAGTTGTCAATGCTTCCCTTACTATATTTTCATTGGGAATTATCTTCTTTATAAAGCAATGTCTGTATATGCATGAATTAAGTTTTGAGCATTGTATAGGTTTACCCACCTTGGTCCTATAGAGCCAGAAGTGTAGGAGATGTCAGTATTTGATTGAATCTTATCAATTGGCCACTAGCCTTTGTGGTTCATTAATATAGAGGTTGACTACCTCTTAGAGAGTTTGAAAACCTAGCTGGGTTACAATTTAAAACACCAACAGAATGGTGACTCTACTGGGGATGAACTCATAATTTTTGGTTGCAAACCTTGCTATTATAGAATCATTAAAGTTTTGAATTATTTTTGCTACCAATAGAATGGTGTCTCTACTAGAGAGAATTTGTGAAAATTCTTACTTTGAATCTAGCCTTAACAGTCATTGCATAGAGTCAAATGATTTTTCATTCTGATTTTAGTTCAAAGTTTGAAGGATTTCAACCCTGGAGAAGAATTTGTTGCAGTGAAAGTGAACAGTTTTGTAATCTGTGGTGCTCTGCTGGTGGAAAGGAACTCAAAAAGAAGTTTACATGTGAAATAACTTCATATTGCTTAAAGTTCAGTCCTCTTTGTAAAGAGGTGGCAACTCTATTAATAGAACCTGCTGAAAATTTGAAGAAAGTTCCATATCTACAAATATTACTAGTCAGGAAGACAATTTGTAGTAGCTGAAAAGTTTTTCAAGTATTCCTCATTCTTGGTTTTCAAGAAAATTGTATATGAAAACCATATTTGAAAATTTTAGGCAAAAATTTGGTTCCCTATTGAGTGATTAGCACTAAAAGAGGGAAAGGAGAGTAATATTTAGTTTGCATACTCCTGAGTTGTAATTTGCAGCCTATGTGCTCTGTTGGAGAAGTATGTTTATTTTAAATTTTCCCACTAAATGGATTTCAGTCATGCATTATGGTATTCTAAGATCATTATGAAAGGTAGAAATTGGGGAATGAATGATCAACTACAGAGTTGATATATAAAATTTGAAAAAGGCATATCAAGATGCCTCAATACATGCACCCTTGTATGGTTCCAGATGGAACTATAGTTTGTGATCAGTCCCAACTAGATTGTCAAAGAGGTTTTATCACTAGAAGGTATAGAGTTATCAATTTTGGTGGCCCTAGTAGTTACCCAAATGACATTCCAGCTAAATTAAGAAATAAGTTACCAAGGTTCATTGGTGATAGGGTTGAATCAACAAACAAACATATGCAAGAGTTCCATAATGTGATGGATGATTATGAGATTAAGCACGAATATGTAATCATGAGGTTATTTGTTCATTCCTTGAGAGGAGATGTAGGAGAGTGGTTCTCTTATTTACCAACCTCTTTCGTTCATTCGTGGGAAGAGCTCAAGGTAGTGTTCATGGAACAGTTTGGAGAAAGGATTAACCCTGTTTTGATAAGGAAAAGGTTCATGAACATGGAGAAAGGAAAAGATAAGTTAGTCCAATCTTTTAATCTAAGATTTTTAATGATCATTAGAGAGATACCTAAAACCATAAGACCAAATGATGCTGAATGTTGGTCATGTACCTGGGAGAATTTGACAAAAAGATGAGTTATTTGTTGAGGGATAAAGAACCCACAACCCTGTACCAAGCATATCAAATGGCTTTTGATATTGAGAAAAAATTGAGGTTTTCAATGATGAAAGTACATAGGGTTGTGAGTGTTGGTCATCCTAACACACCTCACTAAAATTGAACTCATGGATAAGTTAATAAAAGTGCTTATCAAGAGGGTAATGATGTTGCCACTCCAATTTCTCCATCATCACAATCTACACAAAATGTAGTGTCTCAAAATTAAGGTAGTAGTTGTTTGTTTCAAGAAAGTTAGAACATGATACACAAGAATGAAAAGAGTGTGTCAGAATATGAAGATATATGTTGTCTGAATGAGGACACTAATTGTAATTAGTTTACAATCAGCACATGTGCAGATCCTTGCAGTAGTAATGAAGAGGAAGATACACGGTATGCTGAACAAATAAATATGCATGAAATTTGTTCTTGCAATATCTTGTGTGATGAATAAATGAAAGAGGTACAAGACATCATTCCATGTCGGGTTTTGATTAGTGAAAATACTGCAATTGTTGATGATATTCCTTCTCAAGTTAGTGAACAACACATTGGAGATGAAAGTTCAAGAACTCACTCTAAAGTTTCTGAGTATGGTTTATGTAGTGATAAGTCTTCTTGTGATGAGGATGCTGATGAAGGTCAAATTGATTACTCTTCTAATGATTATGAATGCTCTTATGAGAATGACTTAGAGATGTATCCTTCACACAAAGGATATAGTGATATGGTTATTATTGAAGTCACATGTCCACAAGTAAATGATCCAATTGCATTTGATGCAAACTTGGAATGTAATTCAGATTTTTCATTAATGGAGTATCTTGATTCTGTCAATGATGAAGACTTTGAACACAAACATTTGTGTGTTTAGTTTGTTGATCATGAACATGGTGATGGGAATGATGAAGAAGGTGATGAACATATTTATGCTTTTTTTGCTCATGAATATTAATGTGTAGTAGAGATGGAAGTGTCAATACTACATAAGAAGGAAGAAGGATGATCAATGTGTAGTGCAGCCATATGACTCAAATGATGATGTGAGTGATGAAGACTTGTCCCATGTTGTGACTACTCCTCATGTTAATGGGAAATGGTTTAGTGAACATCTAAATAATGTGATGTATGCACCCATGGATTGCAATCATGAAGTTTTAAATATGCTACATAAAACAGCTGATAAAGAGGAAATAGTTTCAAATGCTTGGCATATCACACCATGTAATGGAAATACTAGTTGTTCTAGTTATGAGATCATATAGAGGATCCATCTGCAATCCTATGGTTCTGATGAATTTAGTAATTTGTTTGAAGATAAAAGTGATAATGAGATAATGTATTTGTCATTCAGTGTGCTAGAACCGTGTAGTCCCGATTACACTATTACCAAGATTGAAAGATTTGTCAATATTGAGCTTAGCATTATGGGGCATGTTCATGCACATAAGGGTGATCCTACTGATTTTTCTTATGTTGGCCATACTAGCTTGAATGAAGTAGACTTGAAAAGTTTTATATCATATGAGGATAACATTAGCATGCAAGATGTGGAGGATATGATTTCACTCTCAGATTATGTGGACATGGAAGAAGTTTTAGATGTGTGTACTGAACGATCTGAGGATGGGAATGAAGTTAAATATGTGTCTATCTTCTTTTATAGTGATTGTAGTGAGTTTGAGTGCAATGATGACTTCAAGGATTTGGATTTTCATGCTGAGGAAGTTGAGACTCTTATATAAAAAATGAATATAATGGAAAATCCATTGTTTGATGAGCCTCCATCTTCACTAGAAATGACAAATGATGAAACTTATTGGTGGAGAAACAATCCACTCTTTGTTGAGAATTCTAATAATGCATTTCACACATGGTTGGAATGTAGTCTTGAGCAAGAAAATGAAACATTTGATGAACTCCTTGAGGGAATTTCCTATGACTATTTTACATTTGAAACAGGTGTTGTAGGTAAGGTTGAACATCATGATGCCAAATATTTGGAGGAGTTTGAGCTTTTTTAGTTTCACTGAAAGGTATTTTTATAGAACATGACAATGAGATGAATATCAGGAAATGTTATTTTCAATCTGAGCATATTTCTTATGATGAATATAACACACATATGTCATGTGATGATGAAAAATTGCATTTTATGACTGATTATACAATGAAGAATGACATGGATTATACTGGTGGTGGTGTGTTCAAAAAAGTTGTGATAAATGTCAGTGATAGTGTTTGTAATTAGGTAAATTTCAGTGGTCATCACATTTTTCTGCTTGTAAGAAAAAGGTCACATATGTTATTATGGTATGACAAAGGCAAGCATAGATTGAGGGGGATCAACTCTTTCTACATAATTGTATTTGACAAAGGTAAATTTTGATTCCCATTTTTCATGTGGTGACCTAGGGTCACCACATGAAGTTAAAAATTAAGTTGAATGAAGGAGCAATTTGAGGGCACTTGATAGACTCAAATTTTGGTCTACTCTCTAGAGATCTGGAATCTTGCTATGCCCACAGGGGGCATACATCCCCAATTAGAGCCACTGATGGCACTCTTAAATTTTTCAAATTTGAGATGTCCTTTTCAAAATTTTCTCTGCACTTTCAGAGGTGCACCTGACAAGTCTACCTGACTACCCCACTTTGGAGTCTTGTATTTTGAAGCCTATTGATTGTCATGCAAAACCCATTTTTAGACATATTTAGTTGACATTTGTGAACATGTGTGTCAATTTTCAGATTTCCACGATGAGTTTTGATAGAGTTTCAAAAAGTGAACCTAGAGGGTTTTGACATTGTTCTACTATTTGTAAACTGTTTGTCTTGCAAAGTTGCCTCCTGTTTGAGCTTGGATTTCACAACCAGTTGATTGTCATGTTAGAAAAAAAATATGTTTTGTATTCTCCATATCAAGATGATCTCATATGTCAGTTTTCAGAGTCTTATGATCTGATTTTCTATGTTTAACGAACCAAAACCAAATGCAGTTTGTTTAGTTTTGCATCTGCTTTTGTGACAGGATTTCAAAGAGGCTAACTTCGACTGTCAGTATCTTTTGACCGGTGATTATTCAACCAAATTCATTTTGCACACATTCTCAGGGTATCTTAATAAATTTGTATGTCTAATGGAAGCTCACCAGGGGTTGATTCACTATGTTAAATTGGCAGTTGAATGAGTTTTAATTGGTGCAGGATGGTTGCTATTTCAGAAAAGCCTGACTAGGCAACTTTGTTGATTAATATTCAATTCCTCAGGTTTCCTTTTTTTGTGCCATATTTTGCGTTGTATTCTCGGGTCAAATGCCTGCATGTCTGCATGTTCTCATTGCTTCACAATGTTGTTTGATTGGTTTCCCAAATTGATTCAATAGCCCACTAGGTCAGTTTTGCCCATTTTCCAAAAGTGTCAGAAAATTGATTTTGATGAATACAAAGTTCATTTTTCAACTCCAATTTCATCTAGATGCAATGTTGAGATCGTTTGAGCATAAAATTTGTTTGAAAATGATTTTTTTTTAGTCGGACCCACATGGGGCCTAACATGCTTTACATAATTGTGAGGTTCGCTTCAAGTAAATGATTGTAAATTCAAGAGCTTTAGTGTCATGGAGCATAAATGCGTAAGGTAAAAGGCTCATCAAAGATTTTATGTTCACTTGGCAACATGGAAAAGGAAACACATGTCGGTTTCATAGGTATAAAGGAGTTTTTATGTAAGATCATGATGTCGCCATGGAAATATCTTTATCTTGATGCCAATGTGTTAACAAATCGGGCAAGGCGACTCTACTCATGGCCAATTTATGCTTGCAGTATGTTGTATCAAGGATACTTGAGGGAATTTTAAAAGACCCCCTATTTGTATGCACCATGACCAATTGAGAGAGAGGATTTGAATGTACTCTCATGGATTTCCATACATAGCGACAAGTATAAAGACAGGATCTATTGAAAATGTTGCTGAAACTACCTTCAAGCAAATGTGGTTGGATTGAGGCAGATAAAATCATTTCAAATTATTTTTGAGGGAGGATACACTATAAGTGAAGTGAGTGCAATGAGAGGAAACAACCATGCCTACCATAAGAGGGAATTGCAGCATAGACAAGGCACACAACCTACTTGATAAAATGCCTCTGAGTAAAGGTGAGTCCCTAGAGGGCCATGATGGTGACATCCTTTGGAGCCTTCAAGAAAAGGTAGTATGCAAGGGTGTGCATATTAGAGAGGAACAAAACAAAAAGGAGGAGGTGCAGCCACCAGAGGTAAACCCACGCCAAGAGTGGAGGAAGTTGATGGAGGCCTGCGCCTGGTGAGGAGAAGACTAGGTGAGGGGCGCATCCAACAAGGAGCTCAATGGAGGGTGCCAATAGGGGCCCACGCCTACAAAACATTGATGAAGGGAGGCCCGCACTTGGAAGGAAGCATAAAGGCTTTGGAATTTTTTGAAAGGGGAAGCCAAATGCAGAGCATGGGAGCAGATGCGCACAAAATGGATTTAGGGCAATCTCAACCCTTGCTCGTATACCTTGCACAATAAAAGTGGCACCATAAAAAATGGTGCAAGGTGTACGAGGTGTGTGAGGAATACTAAAAGGAAGAAAAAAATTAAAATTAAATGTTTGTGTGCATTATGGTGGGCCCAAATTTCTTTATTTGCCATTTTTTAAAATGGTTTGGTAAAATGAAATGGGAATTTAATTTTAATGAAGAGGTGAAGTGAATATTTTACTCCATGAGTAAAATAAAATATAAATCAATTACCAATTGTGAAGTTGGTCTGGGTGAAATATTACAGGGAGATAAAATAAGTTTCCCTTCTATTTTTTGAACAGTACATCATATAAAATGAAAATATTTTAATGGCACGTGAATAAGGGGAATTCCATGAGGTGAATGAAATGTTACAGGAAATTACCACAATGGAGAAAATGGTGTGCATGTGAAATTAAAGTGAATAAAATATTCACTATTTGGGAATTTTATTTTGCTGAAGGTGAAATGCATGTGGGAATATGCAATGAAAAGTGAATTTAATATTTACTTTGTGGCCAAATATTATATGCTAGGAAGTAATGTGTTGCAAATAAAGTGAACAGAGACAATGTAAAAGAATATAATATAAAGTGAATTTTATATTCATTTTATACTTGGGGGAATTTCAATGTGAAACATTCTCTTTGCTGGGGATTTTAAATAAATTCAAAGGAGCGGAAGTATTAAAGAGAAAAAAAAAACTGCAGCATTATAAAGGGAAAATATTTTAATGTAAAGTGAAATTCTATTGGTTGAGAAGTAAAAATAATGTGCAGCAAGTAAAGAGGATTTTTCCAGCAGATGGGTGAAATGATGAAATTCTCCACATGGGAATATTTTCAGTTGTAAGGAAATGATGAGCAAAGATAGTTTTGAGGGAATAAGTTTTTTTTTGCAAAGGAAGAGAGATGAGAGATTCTTTCCAATTTGATCAACAAGAATGAAGCTTCCAGATGGTATTTCCAAATCAAGTTTAGGGCTTCTCTTCTTCTATATCTTCTCTTATTATGTCATTGTAAAGGTTTCTGAGTTTTTGTATTGGGTTGGGTAGATAGAGAATTGAAAATTCTGAGTTATTTCTTCAGTTTGTAAGCTTTAATTTTCTTAATTCATGAGTAAATACAACGAGTTTATGCAAATATCATGAAGGTGTTTGCACACTCATGAATATCTTTAGATTGTCTTTGTATTTGTACACTTTTAGTCATGTAAGTTCAATAATACAAAGTGTCTTTGAGTTTATCATCTCAAATTTCATGAGATTGTTTTGTCTATTCATTGATTTGTTTCAAAGAAATGGTTAAAATGCTTTCAACAAGTGATTGTGATTTCAGGTGTGCAGATGGGATTTGATAAGGAGAATTTGATTGATAATAAGAGAGGGATTGTTGGTGCAACACACTAGCAGTTGATGCAAATAATTAGCAATTTAAATCCATTGGTGGAAGTCTGATTGTTGGGGAATTCATTTATGTGTTTGACTCCATGGCCCAAAATTGGCATTGATTTATTATTCAGTTTTGTGCATCGCAGAATTTTTTAATAAATGTAAAAATATTCTAATCTTGCTATTTGGTTTGTGGTATGTCTTGCTCTCCAATGGCTAAGAGAGGGTTGGGTTATTGAGAATTTAGCCAAGTTTAAAGTTTTCAATGCTTCTCTTAGTGTATTTTCATAGGGAATTATCTACTTTATAAAGCAATTTCGGTATATGGGTGAATTAAGTTTTGGGCATTGTATAGGTTTACCCACCTTGGTCCTATAGAGCTAGAAGTGTAGGAGATGTCAGTCTTTGACTGAATCTTGGCAGTTGGCCACTAGCCTTTGTGGTTCTCTAATATAGAGGTTTGCTACCTCTTAGAGAGTTGCACATCCTAGCTAGGTTGGATTTTAAAACACCAACAATACACTCAGTGGATTATGATCACAATTGCACACCATTGTCTCCTGATAGATTATTACTAGACATATGCGACCACCAGGTCTTGAGGGATCTAGTAGTCACAAGCCTCGGTAGTATTGTATATTTTATGACACATGTACACAAAAAATTGATATATATATGAGCACTTGATATTTTATTATTATTTGTGTTGGAATGTTAAATGTCAATGTGATTGATTAAATAACCTTTGTAACATTATTTAATAAATTCTCTCATGATTTAACATGCTTTATGTGATCTAACCAAAAACTTATTATAGTTTCTCTTAGATGCAACATTGTGATGAAGTATGTTATGTTAAATTAAATGCACTTATGATTTAATTAAGTAACATTAAATGCTTATAAGGATCTAATCTAACACAACACACCAAATAAACTTGAATAGCATGAGACCTAAAGTAATTAAATAAAAGGAAATTAGATAATCACTTTAGAATTCAAAACACACAAATAATTACTTGTCAAGAACGAAGCAATGTGAAAGCCCATGAAATATAATCCATTAGCTCTAAAAATACTTCTTACCATTCATACTATTGAAGGGGATTAGATATAATACCGACATAGATGCACGACATTGATAGGGTTTTTGAGGGGTGTACCATCCATTTATGTTAACGTGTATGCACTATACCCATAATTTTTGCTAATTATGTAAGGTCCTAACCAATTAGAACTAAATTATCCTTTTTCAGTCAGGTCAACATTAACATTTTATTGATTTTCATACAGGACCAAGTCACCTTTATTAAATATACAAGGGATGACTTGATTAATATTCTTGCATTGTAATTTCTTAGCATAATCCTAGAGGTGCCTGAGAGTTTTAATGCATTGTTCATCAAGCATCTCAAGCTAATGCAATATTTGTTGTTTGTAAGTGTTATCATCAATGACCTCTTGAAGAGCAATCCTTAATGTGGGGATTTCTAACTCCAAGGCCATCACTGCCTCGATAACATAGATAAGGTTATAAGGAGTTGTTCCCATTGATTTCTTGACACTAGTATGGTAAGCCCATAATGCATATGTCAGTTGCATATGCTTATGCTTGTTATGTTATTTAACTATTTTTCTTAGAATTTGTTTGAGGGTTTTATTAGTTGCTTTGGCTTGGCCACTAGATTGTGGGTAGTAGGGTATTGAAAAGTGATGTTGGATATTAAATGTTCCAAGGAATTTCTTCACATCATTACTCTTGAATGGTGTTCCTTTATCTCAAACTAATGTGAAAGGAAGTCCAAAGCAAGCAATAATGTGTTTTAATATGAAACAACATATTACATCAGTAGTTGTGGATCGAAGAGGAATGGATTCTACCCATTTTTTGAAACAATCTATTGTTGTGATTATAGATGTATGGCCAGGAAATGAAGGTGGATTTTTTTTTCCAATTAGATCCAATCCCCATACTAAGAACGACCAAATAATAGTTTGGGCATGAACCTCAGTAGAATTGCTATGTTCCTGACATTTATGACATTTCTTAGTGTACATAAAGCAATCACTTTCCATATGTCTCTAGTAATATCCCATACAAATGAGTTTTTTCATTAAATATCTACCTCCAAAATGGCCTCCACAGGCACCTGCATGTACCTCTTCGAGTGCTCTAAGGATTTTGGATTTGTTAAGACATCTAAGAAATATACCATTAAAGGATCTCCTATATATTATGTCAACTAGAATGATGTACTTGGTTGCTAATTTTTGCAAGTGACGTCGGGTATTCATTTTTGTGGGCTCGAGAATAGTACCATCTTTCAAATAGTTGAATATTGTAGCATACGATTCACTTGAGTCTTGTGTATTCGTTACTAACACTTCTTCAAGTTTACCATCAACAGATGGTTTCATGATTGGGTGAATAGTAAATGTGACATCATTTGAAGGATCTTGAGGTAATATAAGAGAGGTTGCACTCGCCATTGCATCCACATGTCAATTATCTTTTTAGGGGATGTTGTTAATGGTGAATGATTCAAACTTCGCTAATAATTTCCTTGTGAGATCCTTTTATTTGGATAAATTTTCATGCTTTTCTTGATATGTCCCATTTATTTGTTTGATGACTAATTGTGAATCTCCAAAGATTCTAATATCTTCCACACCCAAATTTAAAGTAGAACATAACCCTACAAGAAATGCTTCATACTCAATAGTCTTGTTTGTACATAGGAAATTTAATCAATATGATAAGGGAATAGGCTTTCCTCTAGGCAGGATTAATATAACCCCAACACCAGAGCTTGTTCTACACTTAGATCCATCAAAATATAATTCCCGTCTATTGATTTAGATTGTCAACACATTATCGTCAGGGAAAGAGTCGTTACTAGGTAATGCTAAAGGGGAAGAAGCATTAGCTAATTGGTCAATCAAGGCTTGACCTTTAATTTTTTTTTTTGAAACAAACATTACGTCAAACTCAATCAACACCATCACCAATTTAGCTACATGTCGAGATAAATTTGTTTTACTAAAAAGATGTTTGAGAGGGAAAAGTTTTGTCATCACTTGTATTTCCACATTCAGCAAATAATGTAACAATTTACTTGTAGCTAATATAAGGTCTAGACATTGTTTCTCTATTGTTTTGTATCATTTCTAATAATCTATCATGGTTCGACTAATGTAATAGATGATATGCTCTTTATCATTTTCACCTTACTAAGCCAACAATTTTGCGAGAGTATAGGCTAATGCGGCTATATAAAGTATAAACATTTTTTTCTAGCATAGGGGTATGTGCAGGATGATCATGGAAAAAATAGGCCCTTAAGTGGCAATAAAATTCAAAAAATCAGAGTTAGGAAAATTGAGATAAAAATTTGAACAAGTTATCTATATTATTTCAAAATAATGTAACAATAAAATCTATAGAAAATTGAATGTAGTTTCTAAACTACTAGTTTATTTTTAAAAAAAAAATCTATTTGGTGAAAATTTGAAATTTCAATGCAATAGTACTTAAATTTTAGGGAAAAATAAAAAGTAGGTTTTTGTCTGACCACCCTAACCACGATAAAATGATAATATCTTTTTATAATATTTTAGATATAAGTAGGGGACTCATGTCTTGATGTGATGCATATTTTTCTGTAATTTTTTTTCGGGTAAATAATTAATTATGGTTTTTTTATTAAATTTTTTAAAAAATATAAAAAATTGTATGTTTGACCACCTTAGCTTGGTCAAAACTTCATGAGATTCATTTTTTTTTTTAGTCCTATAGTATGTGAAGCATAGAATGTGACACATTTTTTGGATTCAAAAAATGTGATACCGTTTGAAAGCTATAGATTTTTTTCAATCAGCCTATGAATGAGTACTTTAGTCGTAATTCAAATAGAAAATCAATAATAATGATTCATTAAATTAAACGTAAAGCATAATTTATATTGGTAGAAAGTTGAGAATATCCTTTAAAAACCCTTTTCGTTTAATCAATTTTGTGTAAAAAAAAAGTCATCAGCCACATGGGCCATCATATCACTTAGAATCAGCACTTTTTGGCCCATCATGGTCCTACACATACCCATAGAAAGTTGTAAAATAGGTGGAGTTGCGAGATATTCCTTCAAAATTTCAAAATCCTATTTAAAATTATCATTCCAATCAAAGTGCACATCATTTTTGAGGAGATGTGTGAATAGTAATGTGCAATCAGCTAAAGATGCGAAAAAACAATAGATAGCTTGAATTATTCATTGTAGCATGCACAACTGAGAGATGTTTTTAGGGGGTGGAATTTTGATGATAGCATCAATCTTGTATTTTAACATTCACTCAAAAATTCTCTTAAGGACATTCACATTGTCTTGTCTTGTTAATGATTTGGCTAGAATGTCATTGACGTAATCCTCCAAGATCTTATGTATGTAATCATGGAATATTAGTGTCATAGCTCATTGATATGTTGCTTTTTCATTCTTTAATCCAAAAGGCATCGTAACCCAACAAAATTTCCCCCAAATAGAGCCCTGAATCTTTTTTTGTATTGATCTTAAGGGTTGATGAAAATTTGATTATATCCTAAAAAATCCATCCATGAATAACAACAACGCATGTCCTATAGTCAAGTCTACTATCATGTCAATATGAGGAAGGGGGAGTCATATTTTAAAGATACTTTATTTGAGTACTGAATATTCATACACATCCTAATATAATTGTCATGGTTTGTGATTGCAATTTGAGATCCATGGAGAATAATCTATAGGTCTTATGAAGCCAGCATCAGGGAGTTTTTCAAGTTCAACTTTAACAAGAAAAGCTATCTTAGGATTCATCTTTCGTATATTTTGTTAGAATGGGCTTGGAATTCTCAACAAGAACAATGTTGTGTGTCACTATCTTCGAATATATTCCTGGAATATCTGAATACTTCCAAGCAAAGAGTTAGAGAAAGTCATGAAGCAAGGTTGCAACATCTTCTTGTTCTTCATCATCAAGGAATTTTCTGATTTTAATGACTTTCTCTTTATCAGTTATATCCATTGGTATGTCAATTTTATCCCATAAAGGAAGGGCATGTGACTTTGGAAATTTAGGATTATAATGTTCTACATTTGTGTCATTTTCATTACTTTCACATTTGACATCTCTTGGCTTGGTACCGATCATATCACATGTAACCTTTTTCTTGGGGGGAGTAGATGGTGTATCATAAACTCCTAGCATGTATTTCAAGGCTTCCTCATCTTAAAAGTACTCCCATGATGGTGGTAAATCTATGTCAAGCAATTTAGGATGTTTCATTGTGAGTTTGACTTTTAGTTTGCACATGATAGTATTGATGTTTAATGATGGTTGCTTTGTTGCTTATATGATTTTAGAAGGACAATATCAAAAAACCAATATTTGTCTCTTGTATGTTAGGCTTTATAGGGACTCAAATGCCTTGTTCTTTCTTTCCACATCCTTTACCATTGTAACCCAATTTCTTCACAGGTTCATAACCTCTCTCATAAAGTTGTTCCATTTATTTTGGGTTTAGTGGTTGTTGGTAGTCTATCTCATCAATTTTTTTTGTATAAATTGTATCTTCTTCAAGAGTAGGTGAGTTAGGTATTTGTGATTATTCTACCAAGTTCTGAGTTGACATGACCATTGGTTGCTTTTTCTTATGATTATGTATTCTCCCATAAATGAGAGTTTGAAATCCAAGGAACCCCAATCATCATCCAATAATTTTGACACTTTTTATATTTCTTTCTTATCTTCTTTAAACAAATTTATATTGGATGTGGCAATTAATTTTATTATAGGACTTGTAGTTCCTTTTTCCACTTGTAGGAAACTTTCTGGCTCAGGGTCCATTTCAACTTGGTATACCCTATTTTCATAGACATATTTCATAATAATATGAAGAGTCGAAGTCACCACATGCATCTCATGAATCCATGGTATTTCTAAAATAATATTGTATGAAATCTCATGAGGCATAACATAAATATCATTTTGTCACGTAGCCTTTCTGATTTTAATAGATAAAGTAATTACATTGAGCGGTTGCCTTCATACATTGTCAAATCCTTGAATGGATAAGTAGTCGGGTTGCATTGTTGATTTGTCCACCCATAACCTATCTAAGAGTTTCACACTGCACACATTAAGGGAAGAATCATTATCAACCATGGTCCTTTTTATGCCTATTCTATTAAATTGATTAATGATCATAAAGGCCTCATTTTTTTGTCTCAATGCTAAAGGGGACAACTCATGTTGGTGAAATGTTATGTCTATATTAACTATATTCATTCCTTGTATGAGAGCTTCCACATCATTTTCATTTGTACTAGGAAGAACCACTATTTGTTGTAAGGTTTTTTGAAGCATACTATGATAAGAGTATATAGTTTCTGGATTTAACTATGTAATAGTCTATGATCCAAAAACTATTACACACTTAAATCTAGAAACTATATACTCTAATGACATGGACTTTGGAAATCTAATGTCCTTCATACTATGATAGTTTGGGGAATTTTGAATTAAGTCCCATAGGGATATCTTTGCAGGAGTATTCTTAAGTTGTTCAACGAGATTATACTCCTTTCAACTATGCAAAGTTAAACAAGGAGCACTAGGTAAGATGTGATTAGGTAAAGGTAAGGGTTTTGGGGTTGGTTGTTGTGGTTGTGGGTTTTTTCTAGTATTGTATGTATGAGAAACAATATTATGACTTGGAAGAAATGGAGAGCGGACACGGGCGCAGTCATGGGCAGGAGAAAATGGAGTTTGAAATTCAAAGCAATGGAATCAGAACTAGAAGCGGAGTAAGATCAGAAAATCGACAGTCGAATCAGGAGATGGAATCGAGTCAGAAGCAAGGTAAGGATGACGAGGATGATGTGGACTCTGAAGACAAAATATAGGTGGATCTTGGGGGAAAGGAAAATCTGGCAATTATCCCTGCTACTTGTTCCACCGGTAAAAATGAGAAAGATAGAGGGGGAGTGGGGACCATAGGTGGTCTTGGAGGCAAAACCTGGACCTCAGTATTCGGGGTAAAACCTAATGGAAAGTCTTCCTTCGCTCCAGTGAAAAATATATCATCCCCTACTAGAGGTAAGTTTGCTATTTCCATTCTAGATCTGATTATAGACCATAATATATCCCTAATGGAACAAACTCTGGTTGGAAAGTTTATGGGTCCTAGACCAAATATTGAAATGGTCAGGGAGTTTGTTAAAAAAAAATGGAGAACCAGTGGGAAAGTCTCAGTTGCTGCTCTTCCAAAGGGTTTTTTTGCTTTTGAATTTACTTGCGGATATCATGGTTGTAAGAGGTGGAGATCCCTGGGTGATAGGGAAATCCTCCCTGGCTCTAAAGAAGTGGTCTACCCATTTGGATCTATCAGATTCCATCTTTGAGAATGTCCCAGTTTGGGTTAGACTTCCAGGCCTGCCCCTGGAGTACTAGAGTGAAGACATCTTCCTCAAAATTGTCAACTCCTTTGGTGAGCTCCTTTCAATTGATACAATGACAACTGCTAGAAAGAGATTGGTTTTTGTGAGGATATGTGTGGGAGTTCCATAGGAAGCAGACTTACCATCATCGATAGAGATACAATCTAAACTGGGTTCTTGGGAACAGAATATAGGGTTTGAAACCATCTCGTTTGTCTGCTTCAAATGTAGGAAATCTAGTCATTGGGCAAAAAAATTCCCTTTAAATGCTAGTTTAGAGAAAGAAAAGCTAGCAGAACCTAGAAAAAAGGAATGGAAAAAAAGAAGAAAGATTCAGGGGATGAAAGGAAGGAAAATAAAGAGTAGGAGTTGGAAAACATAGTAGCTAATAATCAGAAAAGCTCCTCAGAGATCGAAGTGGTCCTGGAGTACAAAGGTGAGATCCCTAATGATCTTCATAACTTAAAGTCTCCTTCAAAGGAAAGATATTCTAATGAGGGCACCCTAGCTGGAGAAGGAGATCATAACCTTTCTCCTTCCTTATCCCAAATGACAGTCCCTTCTGATAGAAATGAAGAGATCCTGGGTTTGGAGGATATCCCTAGTGAGGGCCTATCCTTGGTTCTGAAAATCCCTCCTCTCTCCACATTTTTTGATAACCTTCCCCTTATAGGTGTGGAGCACCTGATGGATCCCAACTCCACTGTTAGGGTTTTAAAATCCCTTGAAAAACAAGATTTCTCAGCTAACCTATCTAGTAATGTCTTGTTTTGTCAAGAGAACGGCAATACAGACACCTTACCTTGGGAACAAAGATTACCAAATGAAAAGGATTGGTAGTCTAGTAGAGAGAC